>ML371337.1:0-50793 GCA_005239525.1 Nicotiana knightiana | reverse complement strand
AAAGTCATAACCGAGGGTTTAGAGGTTGGATTAGAGATAACGATACCTCGGGTGCAATCTAAAGTGAACTGTAATGCAATCTAGCTAGCGTAACTTGAGAGAGTGCGTCTAGTAAATTATCATAATTACTTGAGAGAGATTTATGGTAGATAGAGTGTTCATGATTGATAAAGACAACTAATCAAGCTATATAAAGTATCCGAGAAGTAAATTCACCGGCGGGGGAAACCATAACCTTAGATCTTTATTACAATTGTTTACACCTTAGCGTAGTTAATATTTAGTTTTAATCTTTAGTGTTAGTAATTTAAATAACATCAAGTGACAGTTGAGTATTCTAACAGCTTGTTTGATACATAAATTCCTTGTGGGATCGACTCTGGGCATAATACCCCGGATTATATTTGCAATGCCCGCTTAATATTTTATTAGACATAGTTGAGCGTGATCAGTAGGCTCGGATAGAGGAGGAACTGACTCTAGAGGAGGAGTATAGAATATAGGTTCCTGGTTGGTTTCTGGGAGCGGAGAACCAGGTTCCTCACAAGACTTGTCTTTGACAGACTCGTGAACCGGGGATTCAAACAATACTAGAGTCCCTTCATCTCCTAGGAATGGAGGTTCTTCCCCCTAAAGTTCAGGAAGGGAAGAAGCTCCGTCAGAGGGAAGACTCTCAGAAGCAATGTCCATAATGTTCTCAGCCGTTTCTTTTTCCAGAGACTCCAAGGGAGCCGTGGAGTCAAGGAGAGAGGAGTTGAGATATTGGTAAGGGTCATCCTCAGAGGCTTCATAGGTCTGAGGAAGGTCATTTATTGGGGCTTCTTTTGGTTTTTCAGGAGAAGGAGAATCAGTGGGTTTTGTGGAAGGAGAAGCATCGGTAGGTAGTGAAGAGGAGTCAGGTGCAGGATGATGACGTCTGGGAGAGAGGAGGATTGAACCTCCGCTGGAACAGGGTTGGAGTCAGTGGTAGGAGAGAGAGGTGAGTTCCTCGTTTGCCATTTTTGTGGGAGATAGAGCGACTTTCAGTGTAGAAGAGAGTATGATTTTCAGAGAGAGAGTATGTGAAGATGATGTTGAGCGGTTAGAGAAGAAGAGGCTTGATAAAATGAAGGTGTAATGATGAGTTAAAAGAGGAATGGTTCAAAAAGAAAATGATTGTAGGTGTTTTGGGAAGAGAAAACGTGCAGAAGGAGTTAAAGGATTTGAGAGATGGACGTGATGGACATAGACACTGAAAAATCGGATGATGTGGTAGCAGTAATTAATTTGTTACTTTTTGAGAGAGGCATATAAAACACATAACTACTGACATGTGGTACGGGAACCAAGTCCTGTACCTGTTTCTTGAAAAAGTTTTTCATCTTCCTTTTGTTCTACAGAGTCGTACCTTTAATTTCTGTAATCACCATGTGTGTCTACCTGCAAAGGTATTTATGTGAGTTAGGCTTAGTCAAAAAACATTTTAGATCACTGTACCTGAGAGTGACTCTCATAGCCAATGCTAAGGAACCAGGTCCTCAGTAAGATCTTAGCAATCCCAGTGCCATTCTGTTTTTCTCAAATTGTTCCCTGCTCAGTGCCTTAGTAAAGATGTCGGCAATCTGATCTTCAGTGCAGCAAAACTTCATGCAGATGTGCCCTTTTTCAACATTGTCTCGGAGGAAACAATGTCTCACATCAATATGCTTGGTTCTTTTGTGTTGAACTGGGTTCTTTGCCATGTTGAGGGCGCTAGTGTTATCATATTGGAGTGGTACACTGTCAATGTATACCCCAAAATCCTCCAATTGTTGTTTGATCCACAGCAGCTGAGCATAGCAAGATGCGGCTGCAACATATTTTTCTTCAGCTGTGGAGAGAGCCACCGAGTTTTGCTTCCTTGTCCCCCATGAGATTAGGCAAGACCCAAGGAAATGAGCCAACCCTGAGGTGCTTTTCCTGTCCACCAGATAACCTGCATAATCAGCGTCAGCATAACCAACAAGATTGAAAGTGCCACCTGAGGGATAGTACAGAACCAGGTCATGTGTGCCCTTGAGATAGCGTAGGATTATTTTGGCAGCCTTTAGGTGAGACTCCTTAGGATTTGATTGAAATCTGGCACATAACCCCACACTAAACACAATATCTGGCCTACTTGTAGTGAGGTAGAGTAGAGAGCCAATGATTCCCCTGTACATTGTTTGGTTTACAGGAGATCCAGAGTCATCCATGTCAAGCTTGGTTTCAACTGCAATGGGGGTGTCAATCACTTTTGATTCCTCCATGTCAAATCTTTCCAGCAGCTCCTTGATGTATTTCTGCTGACTAATACAAGTTCCCTTTGTGGACTGCTTCACGTGAAGACCCAGAAAGAAGTTCAGTTCCCCCATTATACTCATCTCGAACTCACTGCCCATGAGTTTGGCAAATTCCTTACACAGTGAGTCTGTTGTAGACCCAAATATGATATCATCCACATACACATGAACAATGAGCAGGTTCCTTCCTCGTTTCTTCAGGAACAGTGTGTTGTCAATATTTCCTCGAGTGAACCCATTGTCCAGCAGAAACTTTGATAGTCTCTCGTACCAAGCTCTAGGAGCTTTCTTCAAGACATACAGAGCTTTGTCTAATTTGAACACATGCTCAGGGTGTATATGACTTTTGAAGTCTGGAGGTTGCTTAACATATACTTCTTCTTTGAGGAAACCATTCAAAAAGGCACCCTTCACATCCATTTGAAACAAGTAAATTCCATATGAGATGCAAAAGCAATAAGAATTTGGATGGCTTCCATGCGAGCAACAAGAGAAAATGTCTCATCATAATCAATCTCTTCTTCCTGATTGTATCCTTGAACAACAAGCCTTGCTTTGTTCCTTGTGGTGTTTCCATTTTCATCCAGCTTATTCCTGAAGACCCACCTGGTTCTTATGATGGTTCTATATGAGGGTCGAGGTACCAGGTGCCAAACCTTGTTTCTCTCAAATTGGTGCAGCTCCTCTTGCACAGCAACGATCCAGTCTGCATCCTTCAGAGCTTCCTTGATATTTTTTGGTTCTATTTGGGATAGGAAGGCTGAAAAGACTAGGGAGTTTCTGGTTTTGGATCAAGTTTGAACTCCTGAATCAAGGGGAGTGATTATGTTATCAAGGGGGTGACAACTTTTGTGTTTCCAATTTTCTGCTTGGACTTGGTTAGTGGAGGAACTTGGTACATCAGAAGGATTTTCCTGCATTCCTTGTTCTGCAACCTGTGGAGTACCTTGCACGATATCTCCAACTCTTTCTTCAGCTTTAGTAGTAGTAATTGGGGTAACGGGTTTCTCATGTGTATTTGAGGAAGTGGTTGCACTTCTTTCACTTATTTCCCTCATCTGACTCATCATGTCAGCTTTCCCATTTGAGACATTCGATATTTCTCCAAGAACGAAAAGTGGTTCATTATCTTGATCATCAATATTTCTATCCTTTCTTTGGGAAGGTGTCTCATTGAATAACACGTGAACGCTCTCTTCTACACATTGGGTTCTCTTGTTGTACACTTTGTACGATTTGCTTTGAGAGGAGTATCCCAAAAAGATTCCTTCATCACTTTTTGCATCAAATTTTCCAAGTTGATCCTTCCCATTGTTCAGGACAAAACATTTGCATCCAAAGGCTCTCAGATGAGTTATCTTTGGCTTTCTTCCATTGAGAATCTCATAGGGTCTTTGTATAGGAGGGACCTGATCATGCACATGTTCACCAAATGCACGCAGTGTTGATTGCCTCGGCCCAGAAAGTTTTTGCAATCCCACTGTCAATAAGCAGCGTGCCATGTCTTCCAGAGTTCTGTTTTTTCTCTCGAACACACCATTTTGCTGAGGAGTCCTTGGAGTTGAGAAATTGTGAGTGATTCCATTCTCATTGCAAAAATCATCAAATTTTGCATTATCAAATTCTGTCCCATGGTCGGATCTGATGCAATCTACTTTCAACTCCATCTTCACTTGGATTTTCTTGACAAATGCCACAAACACTTCAAAGGTTTCATCTTTTTCTCTAAGAAACAGTGTCCAAGTGAATCTTGAGTAGTCATCCACAATCACGAAAATGTACTTCTTTCCACCCCTGCTCCATGTGAAGGAGTTCAAGAGGTTTTGATGTGCTAACATCCTTCTTTGGCTTGAAAGATGATTTCACATGTTTTCCTCTGGCACATGCATCACATACTCTCTGTTCCTTGAACTTTGTGTTAGGCAAACCACGAACCAGGTCCTTCTGTATTAGTTTATTCAACAAAGAGAAGCTTGCATGACCCAGTCTTCTATGCCACAGTTCTGCATCATCATCAACTGCCTTTAAGCCGTTTACCTCACCAGCTTACAATGATTCAAGGTCAACAACATAGATGTTCTTGTGCCGCTTGGCTATCAACACTACTTCACCGGTTACTAGGCTAGTAACTGTACATACTTTGGATAAGAATTCAACTTTGTTTCCTTTATCGCAGATTTGTGAAACACTCAAGAGACTATACTTCAAACCGTCTACATAGTACACATTCTCAATTGAGTGCTCAAGAGATCTTCCAACCCTTTCAACACCGAGAATATACCCCCTTTTCCATTGCCAAAGGATACATCTCCTCTTTGCATGTCTTTCAGTGAGAGAAAATCCATGGTGTTCCCAGTCATGTGCTTTGAGCATCCACTATCCATGATCCATTGCAGTCCCGTTTCTCTTACTGGTCCCTGCACATAAAAATTAAGGGTTAGATTTAGGAACTCAAACAAGTTTGGGTCCCTTGTAGTTAGGAAAAGGATGAATAAGAGCTCTTCTAGTCCAAGCAGGCAAGAATCTATTTTTCTTCGAGAGACCTGGTCCCCCTGGTGGAGTCACTTTGTCAGCAAACACTTTGTTTTTCTGAAAAGATTGAGTTCTGGCAGGGCAAATTTCTTTAAAGTGTCCATTGTTCCCATAGTGGGTACAGAGCTAGTTGTCTGGGACAGTGACATACTTGTTGTGAGGGTTATAAGGAATTTTCTCCTTTTTGAACTCGATCCCTTGCATGTTTCCAATGTTTTTCAAATACATGGCAATGACAACATCTGTGGACCAGGTCCATTTTAGTGATTTATCAAGATCCATTTTTAGTTTAACCATTTCATCTTGAAGTTGCCTGTTTTTCTCAAGTTCACAGCACATGCTTGTTTTGACATCAGTTAGTTCCTTTTCAAGCTTAATGTACTTCTCACTGCCTACCTCCTTCCCTTTCTCTATGCTCACTTTCCTATGTTCTAATTTGAGTTCCTCAATTGTTTCCTCTAGGTCCGTGATCACTACCAAAAGAGCGTCTCTTTCTTGTTCAACAACATTGATTTTCTCAGCTAAAGTATTCTTCTCAGTGCTCAGGTTCTCCATTGTTTCCTTCAGGTCTACTACCACTACAGTTAGATCATCTCTCTCATCTTCTGCATTATTTGTCTTTTCACCTAGTGCTTCCTTTTCTTTCTCAAAATTGCTTCCGGTTTCTTTTAGGTCCACAACAACCATCATCAAGTCATCTATCTCATTTTCTACACTGTTTAGTCTACAGGTTAGAGATTCTTTTTCTTTTTCAAGCTCACTTATGGTTTCTTTCAAATCTACCACACAAACAACTAGATCATCTATAGACTGTTCAGCTTCTTGTAGCTATATGGTCAAAGAATCTTTATCATCAACTAGGTTGTAGTAAGCATCAATAAGAACATTTTCTAATGACATTAATTTTTTTGAGGAGTAGGATTTAAGATTTCTCTTAACATCCCTGAAATTTACCTCATCATTTTCACCCTCTTCATCATCAACGAATTGAGCCATTAGCGCAAACAGTGAATCATACTCCTTTGCCTCGTTCTCTACTGCCATCATAGAACTGTTACCTGCTTCTAGTTCCTCTTCTGATTCACTAGAGGAATCTCCCCAGCAACAAGAGCTTGCTTCACAACATTATTAACGGCACTCTTCCGGCCGAATCGTTTGTCGGGAACCTGGTTCCTCTTGGCTGTCTTGTTAGCGTTGTGCTTGTAAGGCTCCTGCTTCAGCAGTGGACAGTCTTTGATGAAGTGTCAAGGTTTTCCACACTTGTGGCAGAGATCATAGTTCCTTGATTTTATTGAACTACCTCTTCTTGGTATACCCTCATTCCTTCGAACCATCTTTTTAAATCTCTTAGTAAGATAGGCCATGTCACCATCTTCTTCACTTGAGTTATTTTCTTCAGATTTTAGAACTAGGTTCTTTTCCCTTTTTGGTTCTCTTCTCTCGCTGTCTTTTTTCTTCTTCAACTCATATGTCTTTAGATTCCCAACCAACTCATCCATTGTTAGAGTTTGTAAGTCTTTTGCTTCAGTAATATCATTCACTTTGCTTTCCCAAGAACCAGGTAAGACACTCAGAATCTTCCGAACCAGCTTGTTTCTGGGAATTATTTCACCTAGAGAGTGAAGCTCATTTATGATGGATGTGAATCTAGTATGCATGTCTTGTATAGACTCATCATCCTTTATTCGGAACAGCTCGTACTCAGTTGTGAGCATGTCAATCTTGGACTACTTGACCTGAGTTGTTCCTTCGTGAGCAGTTTGCAAAGCCTCCCATATCTCTTTTGCTGATTGGCAGGATGAGATTCTGTTGTACTCATCAGGTCCTATACCGCATACCAAGATTTTCTTGGCACGAAAGTTCTTCTCCACAGCCTTCCTATCAACTTCACTGTATTATTTCCTTCTTTTAGGCACCAATAGCCCATCTTCTCCAACCTTCTTCATAGAACGTGTGGACCGTCACAAATGACATCCCACAGTTCGGAATCTTCATCCATTATAAAGTCGTGCATTTGAGTTTTCCACCACCCGTAATATTGACCATTGAATCTAGGAGATCAATATGTTGATTGACCTTCTTCAAAGTTTGGTGGAGCAGCCATTAGAGATCCTTTCTAGGTATTAACCTTTTAGAAAGAACCTGCTCTAATACCAATTAATAGTTTCTAGGACTCCACAAACTGTAAATAGACCTGGTCCTTTACCAGTTCCCTCAAAGTTATCGATAGAGACAGTAAGTAAAAGAGGCACATGATTTTTACGTGGAAAAATCCCAACTTAAGGGGACAAAAACCACGACCTACACTGGTAGGATTTCAACTTCACTAACTTGTAATCTCAACTATTACAAGCCACTTTGTAATGACTCTCTTACAAAGACTTTGACACACTAACTTGTAATACACTTATTACAAGCCACTTCGTTACTCACTAGTGACAAAGACTTTAACTTATGACTACATTAGTCACAACACAAACACTGATGGTTTATGGTTTTAGGATTCCTAATACAAGGCTTCTAAGAAAGCAAGATAGGATACAATATAAAGCAAAACACAAGATTTCAACTCAACAAAGGACAATTAAAGACACGTAGTGAAACTGGTCCGTCTTAGTGGAGTTGTCTTCTTGTTCTTGACACACATGAGTCTTCAATGCAAGAGCAACTCTTCAATGCTTGAGAGAATGTTAGTAAATGCTCAAGTGAATATCTTGTTTGTCTTCAAACAAGATATTATATCCCTAGGACATCCAAGAAGGATGCCTATACTTAGTTGGTACAATCTTCAACCAATAGGAAGTGACTGTTGCACTGTTACTGCACTGTAGCGTATACAGTTGCAGGCAGTCACTTTTCTGTCATAGCTTTCCAGCTGTAAGAGTTGACCTGTACTTCCGTCAGTGAAAATGTTAAGAGATCAGGTCCCTAATCTGTTCCCTGTGAGTTCAGATGTACACTGCCCAGATTTCTTGAGTTCATGCTGACTGATTGTGCTGGTTACGCATCAGGTCCTTTATCTGGTTCTTTACATAAAAGTTTGTTAGATTATCAAAACAGAATACTCCATCAGGAGGGTACCTAGTTTCGGCCTCACCTAGAGTCTTGCTAACATTGTACATTGGAAATTGCGTACCTTGTTCTTCCCGGACCAGGACCCTACTTACCTCTATCTCCGATACTATCAAGTACAAGTATAGTTGTTCGTCTGTCTTCAGCGTGTGAAGCAGCGGTGGGCTCGATAGGTACCGCTTGAGTTCCTCCAAAGCCCGTAGGCACTCCGGGGTCCATGAGAAGTTATTCTTCTTCTTCAATAATGTGAAGAACCGATGGCTCTTGTCGAATGACCACAAGATGAATCGCCTCAGGGAGGCTATGCTCCCGGTTAATCTATGCAAGGCCTTCACGTTATCGTGATGTCTTCGATGGATTTGATTTTGTCGGGGTTGATCTCGATTCCCCGGTTGGATACCATAAATACTAGGAATTTACCTGACCCAATTCTAAATGCACATTTCTCTGGGTTCAGCTTCATATTGTATTTCTTTAATATGCTGAAGGTTTTCTGCAAATGTTTTAAATGGTCATCTGCTCATAAGGACTTAACCAACATATCATCAATGTAAACCTTCATTGATTTTCCTATTTGTTCATCGAACATCCGTTTTAATGGGCGTTAGTAAGTGGAACCAATGTTCTTTAACCCGAATGGCATTACGTTAGCAGTATGTACCGTACTTAGTGATGAAGGAGGTTTTTTATTGGTCATCCGGGTTTATCCGTATTTGGATGTACCCGGAGTAGGCATCGAGAAAACTGAGGATCTCGTGGTCGACCGTGGCATCGATCATTCTATCGATGTTAGGAAAAGGAAAGGAGTCCTTGGGACATGCCTTATTCAAATCATTATAGTTGACACACATTCTTAATTTATTCCCTTTTTTAGGGACTACCACTACATTCGCTAACCAATCCGGTTATTTAACCTCCCGAATGGACCCTATTTCGAGGAGTTTAGATACCTCATCCTTGATGAAAGCATGTTTGACCTCGGACTGGGGTCTCCTCTTCTGTTTTACCGGATGGAACTTTGGGTCCAGGCTTAGCTTGTGAGTGATTATTTCTGGTGAGATCCCTGTCGTGTCTAGGAGGGACCAAGCGAAACAATCTTCATTAGCTATAAGAAATTGAGTGAGTTTTTCCCTGAGCTCGAGGCTTAACCTCGTGCCCAGGTATACCTTTTGATCGGGCAAGTGTTCAGTCAACACGACTTGTTCCAGCTCCTCGACCATTGATTTTGTAGCGTTGGAGTCATCGTGGGCTATGAAAGATCTGGGGAACCCGTAATCATCATCCTTGTCTACCCCTCGTTCCTCTAATTCTGCCGAGGTTGGTATCACTAATTGTTATTTGGCCCCGCCTTTGACCATCTGGTTCGGATCCTTCGATGTTGATATTGTGGATACCGGTATCACTTCATTGATTGCGATAATTTCCTTGGCAGTCGGTTATTCCCTGTAAACTGTTTTGACTCCGCTGGGTGTTGGGAATTTTAACACTTGGTGCAGAGTCGAGGGCACCGCCCTCATGTTGTGGATCCATGACCTTCCAAATAAAGCGTTGTACCTCATAACTCCTTCGATCACATAAAACTTATCTTCCTCAATGGTCCCGACGATGTTCACCGGTAGTGTTATCTCACCCTTAGAGATTTCACATGCCATGTTGAATCCGTTTAAAACACGGACTGCAGGCACAATTTGGTCTTGTAGACCAGCTTCTCCACGACCCTCGATCGGATGATGTTGGCCAAGATACCTGGATCAATTAACACAAGCTTAACTCGAGATTTATTTACGAGTACAAATATTACGAGTACAGATATTACTAGTGCATCATTATGAGGTTGTACGATCCCTTCCGCATCCTCATCGTTGAAAGACAAGGCTCCTTCCGGTATATAATCTCGAGTCCATTTTTCCCTCGTGATGGATACTTTGGTGCGCTTCAACATCGGCCCCTAAGGGACATCGACCCCACCGATGATCATGCTAATGACGTGTTGAGGTTCTTCTTGTTCATTTTGTTTGTCAGAATCCCTATTCCTAAAATGATTATTGTCTCGGTCGCTCAGGAATTCTTGAAGATGCTCGTTGTTGAATAGTCATGCTACTTCCTCTATCTACTGTCGGCAATTCTCTGTTCCATGATCGTGAGTGTCGTGATATTTACACATCATGTTAGGATCCCTTTGGAACGGATTAGATTGTAGAGGTCGAGGCCATTTGGTGTCCTTGATGCACCCAATAGCCGATACAATGGCGGCAGCGTCGACGTTAAAGTTGTATTCTAATAACCTCGGTGCTTCTTTAGGCCCCACGGGCCTGTCGAGGCTGTTTTTGCTCATGAGTCCCCGCTTAATTTGACCTCGATCACTTCTCCTTTCACTTCTTATGGGATTTCTCCTAGATGCGTTACCTCTTCGATCTCCATTGTACGGTTGATAACGATCCCTACTTGATCTCGGTTCACAATCAATGTCTCTTGGCTCTATCGACGGTTTTGATGGGATAAACAGACTCGAAGGAGCCCAGGCTGATCATGTTCGACTTTGATTTTTCATTAATACTGGTTATGTACGTCGGCTAAAGTACTGACCATATATTCTATCAGGTTTTGTTTCAACTACAGTGAAGCCACCGAGCTTTGAATATTGAGTCCCTGGGTGAAAGCTTAAATGGCCAAATCGTCCGCGACTGGTGGTAGGTCCATCCGTTCCATTTGAAACTGGGACACGAACTCTCTTAGCATCTCATTATCTTTCTGTTTCACTTTGAAAAGGTCCGATTTCCTGGTCTCGACCTTGATGGCCCCAGCGTGTGCTTTCATGAAAGAATCTACAAGCATAGCAAATGAGTCAATAGAATTAGGAGGTATGTTGTGATACCATATCATAGATCCCTTTGACGGGGTCTCTCTGAACTTCTTCAGTAGGACAAACTCGATCCCATCATCCTTCAAGTCGTTCCCTTTGATGACATATGTGTAAGAGGTTACATGCTCATTTGGGTCGGTCGATCCGTTATACTTAGATATCTCGGGCATGCAAAATTTCTTAGGGATCCGCACTCGAAATAAAATGTTTTTGCACGAACTTCTTAGAATCCAAGCCTTTCAATATCGGCGGTGCTCTTGGGATTTGGTCTACCCTAGAATTGTAGGTTTCCACCTTTTTGTCATTAGCTTCGATTTTCTTCTCCCCTGATTCTACTCATTTCGTCATTTCCTCGAGCATTTTTATGATCTCGGAGTTAGTTCTCGATTCGTTTTCATTCGACCTCTCTGCGATTGGTTCATCCATACAGGTGACTTCCCAGGGTGGATCGGGCTCAACACTGCTCGATGCGCGGCTCTGGTTCTGTAACTGACTATCGCCGCCTGTTGGGCATGCAACATTTAGAAGATCACCCTTAAACTGATGCCGTCTCCACCAACGTTCTGTGTATTTTGAGCCGCTGATCGAGCTCCACTACAGACTCTATTCCCAGGGTCGGTAGGCAGGTTCGTGTCGATGGCCACATGTGAATAGTGTCAATTGGGTCCGCGAACGGAATTCTGATGGGATCAACGAGCGGTACTTCTTCACCGGGCGCTATGTTGTTATTTTCATCGTGATGACCAACTCATTGTCAATATGTAGGGGTGTTGATTGAGAGTTCGACATTTTGAGTTTTAATGAAATTAGACACTTCAAAGAACAAGTGTAAAGTAATGAGTGTTATGGAGATTCGTATCAAATAACCAATATTATCCTTAGTCTCACAGTGGGCGCCAAACTGTTTACGCTCAAAATCAGATAACAGTTGAATTTGTAAGTGATTTTAAGGATACATGGATTAATTTGACACAAAATGATAAATCAGATTGCAATTGAAATAAATAATGATAAAGTAAATGCAAACCATACGAGTTGAACAATCTTAACCTTGGAAGGGTAGCCACCCTCGAGCCAAACGTGCTTTGATCGATACCAGGACAGAAATATAAGAACTAAAAGAGAAAAATAATATATTGCTTTGAGATGTGTGTTACAATATGTTGAATGAATTATCAAACACCCCATTTATATAGTAGAAGAATCCTACTTTAGGTACAATTCTATAAAAGGTAAAGATCCCTTGATTCGTTGATTGCCGGTTCCTTACTGATATGTGCCGAGATTCCTGTCGTAATATCCGACAAGTCACAGATACTTCGGTCTTCTGTTGGTTAAGTTAACTATATTTCTTCGAGCCCGTTCGAGGTTAAGGTCGACTCTGGGATCACGGACCCAATGTCCCCGAAGGCAGGCGTCCTGACCTCGAGTTCTGGATCGATGGAAGTCGGGGTCGATCTTCAGTCCTGAATTGTCATGTTTCGAGCCCGTCCTTTCGTGTAGTAGGCAAACTCGATCTCAACCGTATACATGCATATTATTCCTATAAATTGAAAAGATGCAACTGTGACAGCTGGTTGGAGCATGTAAGATTTCTTACATCTCCAATCATCTATAAACACACACACCATTCTAACCGAACTACCACAACTTCGCTCTCTTTTTCCACTTTAAATTCTTCACTTCACAGCTCCAGCTGCTGCCACCGTCCACGGCTGCAGCCACCAGCCCACCACTATGACTTCCTCTAGGAACGAAGTCAACCAACCATTTCTTGAAAACAACGGAGCATCAGCTTTATCACCGCAGTTATCTACAGAGCAAAATCTTGAATCCAGCAGTGAGCTAGAGATTGTACTCTTGGACACTTCATTACCTCTCTGGAGTCGCCTGCGACTTGCCACGTGGATCGAAACGAAGCTCCTTTTCTTCCTTGCGGCTCCTGCTGTAATGGTTTACATGATTAATTACCTCATGTCCATGTCTACGCAAATCTTCTCTGGCCACCTTGGTAATCTTGAACTTGCTGCTGCTTCTCTTGGTAACACTGGCATTCAAATCTTTGCCTATGGCCTCTTGGTATGATCCATAACATTTCTTGTCTATGGTTTTGTTTTTTAACGTCCTCGGCAGATCCAGGATTCAAACTCTATGAGCTCGACCTTCAAAGTTGTTATCATTGACTCATTGTATTTTTTAAAATTAGGAAGTTCATATATGCTATTTTTTGAAATTTTAGTAAACTTTTAGATATGAATTTATGCAACGCGTTAAAAATTTGTAGGTTCAATTGAACCTTGTATTAGAAGACTAGGTACGCCCTGCTCCTTATTATAGTCCTCTTATGATACAGAGTATTTCGTCTATTTAAAGATTTAATATTATTTGTTATTTTTTGAACAGTTGGGGATGGGAAGTGCAGTTGAGACACTATGTGGTCAGGCATATGGAGCGAAGAAATACGATATGTTAGGAGTATATCTTCAAAGATCAACAATTCTTCTCACTCTAACAGGGGTGTTATTAACTTTAGTCTACATTTTCTGCAAGCCAATTTTGATATTTCTAGGCCAATCACCAGAAATAGCATCAGCCGCAGCTTTATTTGTATATGGTTTAATACCACAAATTTTCGCCTACGCTGTGAATTTCCCAATTCAGAAATTCCTTCAAGCGCAGAGCATTGTGATACCAAGCGCCTACATTTCTGCTGCGACATTGGTGTTGCATTTAGTGATCAGTTGGGTTGCAGTTTACAAGATTGGGCTCGGGTTAGTAGGGGCGTCATTAGTATTGAGTTTGTCGTGGTGGATCATAGTGATAGCTCAATTTGTGTATATTTTGAAGAGCGAGAAATGTAAGCAAACGTGGAATGGGTTCAGTTTGAAGGCGTTTTCTGGGTTGTACGGATTCTTCAAATTATCAGCAGCTTCAGCGGTGATGCTATGCTTAGAGACATGGTATTTTCAGGTTCTTGTTCTTCTAGCTGGCCTTCTTGAAAATCCAGAATTGGCTTTGGATTCGCTTTCTATTTGGTAAGACCAATATCTCCTAATTAATAATATTTCCACATCCCCCTGCATTAATTGTTCTACTATAATGACTGTTTGAATTAAATCTAATTGGAGGGTTGTGGTTCTTGGCCAACCCTCTTTTTGGTCGAATTTCTTTTTTGGCCAAAAAGTATTTTATTTTTCAAAGCTAAGGTGAAAACAATATTTTTTGAATAGAAGCAGAAACAGTTTTTGAGAAGTATTTTTTTTATCAAAAGTAATTTTTTGAAAAGAAATACACTTAAAAATACTTTTAAAAGGTTGGCTTAATTAATCAATACAAACTGTTTCTCCTTAAAAGTATTTTTTTTTTAAAATTTTTTTCAAAATAAGGTAATTTTAGATTCTTTGCCAAACATGTTATTGGACCCCGCCATAAGCCAAAAATTTCTAGCTGTGCTCTGGTCAGTCGACTTTCTTTGTTTTATTTTAGTTTTGCTTTTATTATCCTAATGGACAACCATATGAGGTCTGCCTCTATATGTTGTAATAGACAAAAATTGCTGACATTCTGTTTTGTAGTAATAAAGAAAGACGGCTGACACTTTTGACGGTATTTTACTACATTTTAAGTTTACCGTGTCTCTTTCTTCTCACATTGGATTTAAGCAGTCTGAAACGTCAGATGCTTGGATGATTTCATCCCAATTTATATTGGCTTTTGTATTGTAGTATTTAAATATTTAAATTTTAACTTTATATTCTATTCAGCTTTAATAGGCGTTTCGATATAAGAATTCTAATTTGAAAAAATGATGAAAAAGTGAAAATAATATTTGAAATTTAGTTGTGTTTGGACATAAATTTCAGTTTGGGTTGTTTTTGAAGTTTAATGAGTGAAAATTTTGAAAAACACCTTTTTGCAGTTTTTCAAATTTTCAAAATTCATCTTCAAGTGAAAACTAAAAATTAATTTCGAAAAAAGTGAATTTTTTTTTAAAAAACCTTCCATCAAATTTTATGTCCAAAAGTGCACCTAGAACCAGCTAAACTAACGCTCAATGAATGAACAAATTTTAGTTAAAAATAAATTGGTAAAAGTGAAGTATATATTTGGAGAGTCAACAAATAGGAGTAATAAGATGTAAGATTTTCAAAATATATGATATATGGTACTTCTATGGTTTATAAGTTTAATAATTCTAATGTTAAAAAGTTGATGAAACAATATATGAAAACCATAGAAGAAATTAAATTAAAGATAGTTTGACTATCATAAATCATACTCCGGACATGGATGTTTAGATTAAAAGAATAAAACTTTCAAACGTCTACCTATTTCAAACTTATTTGGTCATTAGCACTATGAGTCCGGAAGTAATGGAACATGCACTTATATTTGCTGCTGCTGTTAGAGAAATTCACTTTCGTGACTATTTTCAATGAGCTAACCTTATTGTTTTTTCCTTTATTTTGGTGGAAAACAACAAAAGCATGACAATTTCTGGTTGGGTTTTCATGATATCAGTTGGACTCAATGCAGCAGCAAGGTCGGTCAGTTTCAGTTTTCAATCATTTAAAATCTAGAAATATGCTAGTAAAAGCATAGTTAATTGACATATTTAAAATGTTAAATGATGGTGAACAGTGTGAGAGTGAGCAATGAATTAGGAGCAGGACATCCAAAATCAGCAGCATTTTCTGTTATTGTGGTCACAGCATGCGCTTCTATCATCTCTGTGATTGCTGCAATTACTATTCTTGCATTTCGTCACGTCATTAGCTATGCTTTCACTGAAGGTGAAGTTGTGGCTGAAGCTGTCTCAGATCTCTGCCCTCTGCTTGCTCTCACCCTTTTACTTAATGGAATTCAGCCTGTCTTATCTGGTAAAAGAGTTTAATTAACCTTCTTACTCTGTAATTTCTTGAATATTAGATTCACATTACTTGTTTTACAAATTGATTTGTCATTATTTTTGTTCTGGTGACACATATTAGATTAAAGTTTATGTATTTGTAAATGTTATATAGGTGTGGCTGTTGGCTGTGGATGGCAAACGTTTGTGGCCTATGTTAACGTGGGCTGCTATTATATTGTGGGAGTTCCATTGGGTTCTCTTCTAGGATTCTACTTCAAACTGGGTGCTAAGGTAATTTTCAGCATTTTCTACTAACTTTGTAAAATAAATTTGCTACTGTTGACCCAAAAAAAAAATCTCTGTTTAAACTATTAAATTTATGTAGTACGGGATAAAAATCTAGCTAAGGATAATAACTCCAGATATTAAGTACAAAAATATATAGTAGATGGGACAGATCCCGTATATGGTTGGTGACAATAAATGTAAAGTACTCTTAGCAAGAACATTAAGGGTGATATAATTAACAATAAATGTCAATAGATGACATTTAAGTAACTAAAGAGAATGATTTACCCAATAATGGATGGGTGGGATGAATATTTTGCCTGATAATGATGAATGACAGATAGATCCAAGATTCACATGAACAATCCTCGATGGAAAGGTAGGGGAATAATATATGAACAAGAACATTTGTAAAAAGGTGATCTTTGTGTTTTGCAAGAGAGAGAGTCTTCCTCTCAAAAGTGTTTTTATCATAATCAATATTACATGTCTCTATCATTGTCTCTTCTTTTTATATATATGGGACATTTTTCCTAGGAAACTCTAATAGTACAAATGCAGGGAATATTAGAATATTCCTTTTTTGTACCCTATCCTGGCAAATTAATTGTTACAAGTCTTATCATCAATAGTCAATCTTGACATCGACCCTTATTGGCATCTTGATTGCGATCTATATCGATATCTTGACCACGGCTCATATCGGCAGTCTTGGGCGAGCTCGACCGATAACTTTCTTTGATGTCATATTACGCTAAATATTTCGAAGACAGATTTTGGCCTATATAGCTAGTCCATTCTAATAATGATATTTTTACGCACAGGGTATCTGGTCAGGAATGATGGGCGGTACACTTATGCAAACAGTTATTTTGGTATGGGTCACCTTTCGAACTGACTGGAACAAAGAGGTAAACCTCTCTTACCTTTTTCTTTTTCCTTATGGCCTTTTGTAATCGTACTATCTTGTTAGAAGCAGATTCCATCAGTACTTAGTCAAAAGTTTTCTGATTTCTTGTATTTTTGTGTACGTCCAGACTCTTAGATGATGTTTGCATAACGCTAGACAAACTTTCGTGGAATTGTTTATCCTGCACTATATTTCCCTAATGGATTTTATCACTAAAAAAGCAACTTCATTTGTTTTCATGTAGAGAAGTCTTTATAGATAGAGAATAATTTGCATTATGAGGACAGCTTGAATCTGACACCAAATTTGGAAACTTCTAACTTTATGGGCAGTCATTAGCGGTGAATAGACAAATGGTAGTTTCATAGCAACAATAATTCATAGCAACAATCCTTTTCGCCAAAAAATTATAGTATATATATAAGGTCAAAATTATTTTGTATACATAAATAATAAATATTGTATTCCCTTGGCTTGTTCATATGTTTAATTTTTAATATTCTGAATCCCCTTTATAAACTTTTTGGCTCTGACACTTGGTCACGTGTTAGAGCCACGAAATCAACTATGGATGTTTGTATCAGGATATACATCTTACATCACACCCCTTGAGTGCGGCTCTTCTCCCGATCTTATGTAAACGCGAAATACTTCGTGCATTGGGCTGCCAATTATGAAAAACTTGACTAAGGAGTATCTAGTAAATAGTAATGCAAGAAAGCAAATACCATTAGAAAGTACAGACCATAAGCTTTCTTTTCCTTGAACTAATTAAATGTGAGTATATTCCATCAATCGCAGGTTGAAGCAGCTCAAGGGAGGTTGAACAAGTGGGAAGACAGTAAAGAACAAGTTCCAAAGGAGTAGGAGAAGCTTTAATGTAAGGTTACATTTGCAAAAAAGTGACCAAATAGGAGACATATTCTTTCGATGACTATCATGTTTTAAATTGGCCATGAGAAATTGTTAAATGACTTATGTCGTAGATGATAGTTATCTCAATTGGCTAGACGATTTCGAAATGAAATTTTCCTTCTACAACTCCGTTTAATTTTATTTTATTTTACTTTTCGTTGTAAGGGAAACGCCTCATTAATTTAACGCCCAAAAGGGAACTTCTACTTGCTCTAAATCAACTGTTGTACTAGTATACAATTACCAATATAAACAAAATTTGCAGGCCTTCTCTTCTATTGGAAAACTTTCAAAAAACGTTATTGTTTAGTAACCGTTAATTTTCGATAGTTACTATATATATCATTACTTTTGATAGTTATTATTCGGTTATTATAGTAGTGCATTTGCTATATTCGTATTGTTGTATTCATGAGTACAATACCAAAAAAGCTTAAAAATCAGGGTAGTCCAGTTGTAGCAAAAGCGCCTAAAATTAGGGCAGTCCAGCTGGACGGGCATATTCACATGTATTCGCGTTGTTGTATTCATGAATACAATAGTAAAAAGCGCCTAAAATCATGGCAGTCTAGTTGTATGCGCATGTATTCACATGTATTTGCTCCATGTATTCATGAATACATTAACGACAATCACCTTAAAAATAAGTATGTCCAGTTGTCTAAGATAGAGGAAAAACATAAATAATGTATCTCATGCCTCAATGGCAGTATATACCATAAATACTTATTTTGCTATAAAATACAAAAGGTAGCTATACAAAATAACATTTTAAAATAATTTTAATTTATAATAAATAGGGTGTATACCTTTGATATAGGAGGTAAAATTTCCTAGTTTTAATTTGGTTAAAATCCATCATCTTGGTCATCACACGACCTGTCATGGGTGGTTTTCCAGCCATGCCCCATGACCCCTTGGACGCGCCTCGTGGCATCCTGGCAAGCCTCCCAACGCCTAGTGCCACGGACGGCCCGGTGGTCTTGGTTGCGCCAAGTGACAAGTGCACATGTGCCTCTGTCGCCCACCGATATCCGTCGCCAGTGCCCAGCCGCAGGCATATATCAACAACGTCGCGCGCGTGATGCCTAAGACAACGTTGCTGACAACGGACCTGTTTCTACCTGAAAACTAAGTTCTTTTCATTGTAAATATAGAGCAGTTTTATTCCATGCACTTCCATTATGATTCTCTGGCTTAGTTAGATCAAGTCTTGTAACTTTGGTTTATTTTTTTAAGCATTATTAAGCGGATCAAGTAATCAGACTTTCTAGCATGCAAACAATTCTCTGTACTGGTGTCTCTTCCCCTTGATATTTTGTTGCCTTTCTGTAATAGCTTTCATTAATGCAATCAAGATTTCTTTCAATTCTCATTTATGTTCTCTCAGTTTCTCTTGACATTGATTTTTCCGTACGACATTGACAATCTCATCTAACGTACGGAGGGGACCCCAGTTGGCGGACACTAACTGCATTGACATCAGTTGCTTAGCCTTACGTCGCCCTTCCAAGGAACCTCAGGAAGGCGCCACGTAATAGTTAGTATCAGAGCCTAGGCTCGACATCGGACGAGGGAACTCATTGTCATTGTTATCATTTCCGACCATGGTGAATCATGGGGACCGCATTACGGTCCTTGAAGAGACGGTTGACGTATAACGACCCATCTTGGATACGGTGCCTGAACTAAGAACCAGCCTAGTGCAAAGGTTGGACGAACTGGAGGCCGAAGTTGACATAGAAAACATCAGTCGCGACTCTGAAGGAAACCGGCAAGCAGCAGCAACAGAGGCAGACGAAATTTTTGGTAAATTCAAGGGCCTCTAACAGGAGCGTGCCGAGGATTTAGTCTACAGTGCACAAGAGGCAAACAAGGTGACTTCCATGCAACAAACTATAGATAACTTGACAGGCCAGCTCAATGTTGTCAATGTTGCTTTACAAGGCCTGCTTCGAGGAGTTGGGAACAAAATCGGAGGTGCTGTGAACCTCGCGCCCGTGGCACAAAAATTGAAAATTCCTGAGCCAAAGCCATACAGTGGAGCTCGGAATTCTAAAGAAGTGGAAAACTTCATCCTCGACATCGAGTAGTACTTCAATGTCGTGGGAGGCCTAGAAGAAGCTAAGAAGGTAGCAATTGTTGTCATGTATCTTCAGGGTGATGCTAAACTCTAGTGGCGGGTGAAGTACGAAGCCATCAGGGTTGGTGAAGATGTTTTGGAGACATGGGCAGAATTGAAGGCAGCCATACGCCTACAGTTCTTCCCCAACAATGTTGAGTACAATGCAAGGAAAAAACTACGGGAGCTCCGCCAGACCAAATCAGTGTGGGATTACGTGCGTGAATTCTCCGCGCTCATGCTAAACATACGTGACATGGGGGACAAAGATAAACTCTTTACATTACTGGAAGAGTTAAAACCTTATTCCCATATGGAGCTGCAAAGACAAAGGGTAGATACCTTACCCAAGGCGATCCAAGCAGCAGAATGCCTTGGGGACTATCAAGTGGAAACTCGGAAGGATAGACCTCAACCGTGTGTTCGAGCATGGAAGGGGAAGCCTAGCAATGTTGGCCCTAGCATAAGTGGAGGTTATCAGAGTGCAACCAATCTAAGGCTCCTTCCTCAAGCAGCAATAGTGCTGCATCAAACAACAATGATCGGGGGAGTAAGACCCCTTCAGGATGTCGTCATTGCGGAGGATCACATTGGAATAATGAATGCCCACATGCACAGATGAAAGCCCATCAAGATTTTGATGATGAGACGGATGACGAAGCAGATGATGCGGACCATACCGAACCAGTATGTGCCTTCCATGAAATTGGTTGCTCTATTTCTAAGGCATTAGTGGGAACCAGTGCTGGTATCCATAAGAACAAAGACCCTTGCCAAGTATAAGTAAAGCCTTTCATATGCCTTCGGGGTATGGAGCAAAGGTGGTCTCGATAAATATCGCTTCAATTCCTCCAATGCCTGTTGACATTCTGGGGTGCATGCAAAATCATTTTTCTTTTTGAGCAAGGACAAGAACTTGTGACTCCGATTTGATGACCTCGAAATGAATCGACCCAAGGCAGTTATTCGTCCGGTTAGCCTTTGTACGGATTTTACACTGTCTACGAGGGTGATATCCTCGATGGCCTTAATCTTATCGGGGTTGATTTCGATTCCCCGATTTGATACCACGAAGCCGAGGAATTTGCCTGAATCGACCCCAAAAGCACATTTTTTGGGGTTGAACTTAATGTTGTACTTTCTCAAGATTTCGAATGTTTCCTGAAAATGAGTCAAATGGTCCTCTGCGCATAGGGACTTAACTAACATATCGTCAATGTAAACTTCCATTGATCTACATATATGCTCTTCGAATATTTTGTTAACTAGGCGTTGGTATGTAGCTCCTGCATTTTTTAGCCCGAAGGGCATTATATTGTAACAATAAGTTCCATACTTAGTGATAAAAGAAGTCTTTTCTTGGTCTTCTGGGTCCATCTGGATTTGATTATACCCAGAATAGGCATCGAGAAAGGTAAGGATCTTGTGGACGGTCGTGGCATCGATCATGCGATCGATGTTAGGCAATGTAAAAGAGTCTTTCGGACATGTTTTGTTCAAGTACTTATAGTCTAAACACATTCTAAGTTTGTTCCCCTTTTGGGGGACTATGACTACATTTGCTAACCATTCGGGATATTTGAATTCCTAAGTGGATCCTGTTTTGAGAAGTTTGGTTACCTCGTCCTTTATGAATGCATGCTTTACCTTGGACTGGGGTTTTCTCTTTTGCTTTATCGGTCTGAACTTGGGATCCAGGCTCAGCCGATGAGTTGTTATCTCTGGTGAGATTCTTGTCATGTCTAAATGGGACTATGCAAAGCAGTCCATGCTATAAATAAGAAATATAATGAGTTTTTTCCTGATTTCGGGGGTTAACCCCATTCCCAGGTATACCATTGTTCGGGCAGATACTCGATTAGTATCACCTGTTCCAGCTCTTCGACCGTTGACTTGGTTGAATCTGAGTCTTCGAGAACAACAAAAGTTCGAGGAGTTAGAAAATCCTCTTCTTCTTCTTCCACTACATGTTTCTTTGATTCGATCGGGGCTGGGGACGGTGATTGCTATTTGTCCGTCTACTTATCTTTGGCGCTCAATTTTTCTGAAGTTGAAGGTGTTGATATCAGCGTCACCTAGTCGACCGCAAACATTTCCTTTGCGGTGTTTTGTTCTCCGTAAAATGTTTTCACACCATCCGTCGTCGGGAACTTCATCATTTGGTGAAGGGTCGACGTCAATTCTCTCATGTTGTGGATCCAAGGCCTTCCGAGCAGTGCATTATATCTCATATCTTGGATAGTTCCAGCCACATTTACTGGTAGGATTATCTCCCCCTTCGTTGTTTCACTAGCCATGTTGAAGCCGTTTAGGACTCGAGATGCAGGTACAATTTGGTCATGCAGGCCGAGCTGCTCTACGACCCTAGATCTGATGATGTTCACTTAGCTACCTGGATCCACTAAAACATGCCTAACTTGAACTTTATTTAATAAAATGGAAATTACCAGGGCGTCGTTATGCGGCTAAGAAATTTCTTTCGCTTCTTCGTCATTGAATGATAAAGTATCTTCGGGCACATAGTCTCGAGTACGTTTCTCTCTGGTGATTGATATCTTAGTGCGTTTGAATATGTGCCCTTGTAGGACGTCGACCCCGCCGACGATCATGTGAATAACATGTTGAGGTTCTTCTTGCTCGTTCTTTCTGTTGACGTCTCTTTCTCTAAAGTGATTTTTAGCTCGATCCCTGAGGAACTCTCGAAGATGGACTTCGTTGAATAATCGAGCTACCTCCTCCCTCAGATGCCTACAGTCTTCGGTCCTATGGCTATGTATGCCATGATACTTAGACATTAAATTTGGGTTCCTTTGAGAAGGATCGGTTTGTATCGGTTTGGCCACCTAGTGTCTTTGATTCTTCCGATAGCCGATACAATCCTCGATGCATCGACGTTAAAATTGTACTCCGATAACCGAGGTGCTTCTGTGGGATCTGCATATTTGTCGAAGCCGGTTTTACTCATAAGTCCCCGAGAATTTTTCCCTCGGTCTTCATTTGTTCCGAGCGAAAATGCGTCCCGAACCGTTATTCCTCCGATCTGATACATATGGGTAGTTCCGATATTTATTCGGCCTTGATTCTCTATCACCATCTCTCTGATTTTTACCTGCCAGCCGATTTGGATGTATTGAACCTGAGGGGGCTCCCAATTGGTCGTCCTCGACCCTGATCTTCAATTGATATCGGTTGTGAACATCTGCCCAAGTCACAGCTGGGTACTCGATCAAATTCTGTTTCAACTGGCATGATTTTATCAAACTCTGTTCATTTAATCCTTCGGTGAAATCCTGAACTGTCCAATCATTAGTGACTGGTGGTAACTCCATGCTTTCCATTTGGAAACGAGATACGGACTCCCTTAGCATCTCGTTATCCCTCCGCTTCACTTTGAAGAGGTCTGATTTTCTTGTTGCAACCTTTATGGCCCCAGTGTGTGCCTTTACAAATGAATCCGCCAACATGGCGAACGAATCGATAGAATTTGATGGCAATTTGTGATACCAAATCATAGCTCCCTTCGACAGGGTCTCCCCGGACTTCTTCAACAATACAGACTCGATTTCGTCATTTCCTTTTATGGCGCATGTGTAAGAAGTAACATGCTCATTTGGGTCAGAGGTTCCATTGTATTTAGGTATATAGGACATACAGAACTTCTTTGGGATGGACTATTAAAGAATTTGAGGGTACATTAGATAAATGACCATTCAAGTCGATCAAATGTCTTTTCTAAATCCAGTTTTAGGATCGTATTGACCTTTTTTCCCCTTTTATATTTTAAAATGGTTGATTATTTCCTAGACGATGATAGCATTATCACTTGTTCTCCTTCCTTTTATGAAACTTGATAGTGCTTGATGAATCCCAAATAGATCATTATGGTGATGAGAAATAAAAATAAAATTTAAATTATCATTAATTTAAATTTTTCCTATAAAAGATCTGATCCAAGTCTGATCATTAATACTGGGGAACCTTAAATTTTTTGCATTATATTTTGGATTCCAATTTAAAAGGGAAATCAGTTATATTAGTTCATAAGTAAGTTAGTACAAAAATTAGCTAATTCATACAATATTATAATCAATTAGCTATTTGTAACAATAAAAGGTCAAATATTTACTTTTTTTTGAGTGAGTGTTGTTGGAATAGAGCAAATGCATTTTAAGGAGTTTAAATCTTAGTTTTGGGGTGATTTGGTAGAGTTTTGAGGTGGTTTGAATTGAAATTCGAAGAAGAAGATGAACATGGAAAAAGATGATATATGTATCATGTGTATATCATATTTATATCAAATGCCTATCACATGTATATCCATATATATATGTGTGTGAGATACATGAGTGACACGTGTATCGCAAAAGAATTTTTTGAGCTCGATTTTGACAACGAATTTTGATACCAACTCAGTTCAAATCACCTCCAATATTCACCAAATTTTGTGTATTGATTCATCTATACGTGTTTCAATGAATTTTAACCATATCCATTAGAAAAAGACCCTCTTTTGCTTAGATTTTTAGAATCTTGTGTGTGTGTATATATATAAATATATATTATATTGTATTTCATCACTTTATTTGCTACCTCATGCATGAAATTTCTTTTTCGCCTTGCATCTAATGTTGTTGATCACACTTAAAAATACGGATTGGCTAGTTTTGATAAGTCTATAATTAATGACTAGAAATTGGTTAGAACTTATTTGAGACATTTTCGTAAGATTCCCTGTTAGTTTCAAATCTATGGTCATCTGTTTCAAAAGATCATGCATAATCACAATGACTCTTCCTCTAACTTACTCTTTAGAAACTTAAAGATTTTAGACAGCTTTTTCTTCGATTTAGGCTTGGGGGTTTGAATCTTAACTTTCAGATCTCAGATATTAAGTGCGTTTGTTTTTAAAGTTTGAATCTTAATTATTCAGATCTTAATCATTAAGTATTTTTTTTACTTTACAACCACTTAATGAGTTTGAATAGGTCTGTATGACTAAGAACTATAACAGAAACTTACTTTCATTAAGATGTTATCATTCATATTCATTATTAATTGCCGCCACCACCTACCATTATTAATTACCACCATGCCGCTGCCATCACCACCACCATCACCAGTTATAGCCGCTACTATTATCGACTACCACCACCCACCATCCTCACCACTCCCACCACCATACTTCTCAGCCACAACCAACACACATCCACCTCAACTACTACAACTAACCACCATGACAGTGCCCATCATTATAAACTACAACCGCCCTCCACTACCTTTAGCTATTACCACTCACCACTACCACCACCCGCCATTATTAGCTATCGCCACTCACCACCATCATCCCAATCATAATCGACACCACTAGATACTACCCTGAACCACCACCATAACGTAACCTACCGTCAACCATCGCCTCAAATCGGCATTCACAAGCACCACCGTTAGCCATCACTATCAGAACTACCATTTTTTTAAAACTTATATATTTTATTGATAATAAATATTAGATTATTATTATTTTCGTTGAATTTTACATTTATTAATTTACATATAAAGATAAATTTTAAACATTCAGATATTAAAAATTAGACAGTCTTAATCATTTAGTATTTACATCTTAATATTCAGATGTGTATTCAGATTCAGATGTCTTAATCTTAATACAGATCTTGATATTCATATGTGTATCCAAATTCAAACATCTTAATCTTAAAAAAAATAAATGAGGCTTAGTGTTTCGTCCAAAATTTCTTTTACATCTTAGGAAATTTTTTATTCAAGATAAACTAAAGTTATCGAACTGAATAAACCGTTTTGGAATGAACCGGAAACGAAAGGATAAATATCAAATTATACTGAATTTAATTAGGTATGATACTGATATAGCATTTTAAGAAATTGAATGCTAAAAGTACCGCACCTAAATATCAAAAGGGATTTTTACACAAAATAGCCGGTCAAATTCACTATTTATTTTGGTATACATAGATTATACATAGTTATACATATAATATATATGTGTTATACATATAATGCTCCCTCCGTTTCAGTTTATGTAAACCTACTTTTTTTTTGGTCCGTTCTAAAAAGAATGACTCATTTGTAAATTTGAAAATAATTTAGCTTAAACTCACAATTCTACCTTTAGTGAGAAGTTTTTATAATCACATAAATACTGTGGACCCTTTTTTAACTTGTTCAGGACCACAAATTCCAATTTTTTTTATTTTTTCTTAAACTTCGTGTCTAGTCAAATAGGTTCACATAAATTGGAATAGAGAGAATACATCAACTAACTATTTTTAATTTAACCGGTCGAGTGGACAACTATTTAGGTTAATTCAAAAACCTGTACCGGAACACCCCTAGTTCATGGAGGCTTTTGCATCCGTACCCACTTTTTGTACCACGTTTTAACTTATACCCGCTTTGTAAAAAAAATTGCATCCATACCCGCTTTTGTGCATAACTTCAACATGCGAGGCTGAAGTAGCAAAGACAATCACGCAAAACTTCAGCATTCTAGTAGACGGGCCTGAAGTAGCTTGCGAACTTCAGCTCTCAGCTCTAGTAAATGGAGAACTTCAGCTCTAGAGCTGAAGTTTTTGTCTTTGTAAATGGGGAACTTCAGCATACGGGCTGAAGTTCCCTAGTTATAAAGACAAAAACTTCAGAATACGGGGCTGAAGTTCCCCAGTGTAGTTCAGCTCTAGAGTTGAAGTTTTTGTCTTTGTAAATGGGGAACTTCAGCATACGGGGCTGAAGTTCCCCAGTTATAAAGACAAAAACTTCAGCATACGGAACTGGGGGAACTTCAGCTCTAGAGCTGAAGTTTTGTCTTTTGTAAATAGGGAGCTTCAGCATATGGGGCTGAAGTTCCCAAGTTATAATGACAACAACTTCAGCATACGGAGCTGAAGTTCCCCAGTTTACAAAGACAAAACTTCAGCTCTAGAGCTGAAGTTCTCTAGAGCTGAAGTTTTGTCTTTGTAACTGGGGAACTTCAGTCCCGTATGCTAAAGTTGTTGTCTTTATAACTTGGGAATTGTAACTGGGAAACTTATAGCTCTAGAGCTAAAGTTTTGTCTTTGTAACTGGGGAACTTCAACCCCGTATGCTGAAGTTTTGTCTTTATAACCGGCGAACTTCAGCTTAACTGATGAACTTCAGCTCAGCGAGGGAAATGAGAGCTGAAGTTATTTAAAAAGTGGGTATAAGTTAAAAGTTTTTAAAAAAGTAAGTATACATTAAATGAGAGCGACCAAATAAGATGTCCCGCGCAATTTTTACTAGTTTATATGCGTTCTTCTGACTCATTGATCAACCGAGTTGGGTGGGCCTAGTAGTATTGAAGCTCGAAGTATGGGCCTAGTAGTATTGAGGTCGGCTAGGGAGGGTAGCTTTTGAGCCCAGAATTATGAAACTTCCTGATCACGATTCCTCTGTGCCACCAAAGACCACTCGCTAAAGAATAGAGCAATTTTCACCATACTGTATTTATGACACGTGTAACTAATTTACAGCGAGTAAAAAGACAAATCCTCAACGCTCGAGTAACCTTCTCACTCTGCAACTGCCATTCGCGTTCACGTTTATTCAGCATTCGTCTTCCCGCCGAAAAGGACGCAGAATTTTTTTTTCGAATTGACCTTCCTCTCCACTACCTATAAATAACCACCCAGGGCTACCCCTCCCATTATTCACTCACACTTCTGATCACGTTCTCAGAGCTCTTCTGCTTTTGGCAATCTCGGAATTTAAAATTTCGAAGTCTCTCTCATTCTCTGCAATTTCAACTATAAGACGAAAGTATGAAGGGAACTAAGATTGCTTCCGTTGCTCACAAGAAGCTCGACACTGAGTATACTCTCCGTTTCGTTTATTTTCAGTCTATTTCGTATCTAAGAAGCTTTTAATTTGAAGCATTTTGTTCTCTCTGTTTTTTTTTTACGGTTTGCTTTTGAACTGTGAGCCTCTCGTGTTTTAGCTTCTGAATCTGCTCTGCAATATTTGAAAACAGGACAATGAAGAAACGCAAGGCTGAAGCGGACTTCAAAAAGAAGGAGAAAGCAATCAAAACCGCTGGAGCTCCAAAGCGTCCTCCTACTGCATTCTTCATTTTCATGTGAGATATTTTTTCTGTAGTTTTATACTCAGTATATCTCTCCTTTCATACCGAAGCTTCAGCGTTTTTTTTTCAAAACAATTTCACTTGTTTTGGATTTGTAAGCTTCTGTTTGGTACTGATTTATGTTTTGTCATGATACTGAACTACGAAACAGGGCTGATTTTCGCAAGAGCTACAAGGAGAATTTTCCTGATAATAAATCCGTTGCTGTGGTGAGATGACTCTGTTTATTGCATTTTTAGGTTCAAATCAATGTTTCTGATGTTATTTCGTTCCTATTGCTGTACTAAGAATGTGCTGTTGCTTCAATAACTATTATGCATCTTCGGTCGTATATGTTTTCTATGAACAATTTTCTTACTAATTTGTATTTGTATTCATTTAAGGTCGGGAAAGCTGGCGGTGAGAAATGGAAGGCAATGTCTGAATCTGTAAGACCAGATTTCACGCACAAACTTGAGAGATTAATCTCAATATACATTACTGTTGTCTAATGATTTTCTGTGTGGTTATGCAAATTTTCATCTATTTTTTCTTTTGGAGAAGATTTTTGCGGTGCCTAATTAACTTTATTTGTTGTTTCTTAGGAGAAAGCTCCCTATGTGGGAAAAGCTGCTAAGCTGAAGGCTGAGTATGAGAAAACTAAGGAGGAGCATAGCCAGAAGGTTGTTATCAGATTCATGTCTTACATATTCATTTTCTTAAAACAATATACTGTCTCTGTTTCTGTGGTAGTTAATGGGAATGAGTATCCACTTGGTGTTGAACTCACGATATGACACTAACGGAGCAATTTTACTGTTAGTTCTAAATTGCTTAATTGGCAGACTGTTACTGGGGAAGCAGCAAAATCTGAGGATTCTGAGGTTCATGATGATGCTGAGCAGCAAGCTAGCTCTTAGGTACCAGTAGACACCAGTCCTTTTCAAGCGTTCACATGTATCAATTGAATTCAAATATTGTGATTCGAACAGTCTCCAATTTGTATTTAAAACTGACATTTTCTTCTACAATTTGTATGCAGAGTGCTACATAGTTCTTTGGCTGATCTGGCAAGTGAAAGCTACTGGGAAATTCATATAGCTAATCAAGTGTTCATACATAGTTATAACTCTAGTATTAGTATATTTCTTCTGTTGCAAGTCCTATTATCAGCTTATGCTCATGTTCACCATTTTGTACTGCAATGCAAAGCAGATTATGGATTGAGTATACTTTTGATTCTGGTTATTAAGAAAAAATTGCGTTAAGTACTTGATACATGCTCTGGTTTTAGTCCAATCTGTGATGTACACCGTTATTGCAATGTCAGTAATTTCTTGTGAAGATCCTTTAGCAAATTATAGTCTTATTTGAGTTTTAATGCTATTTTGTGAAATCAGTGAAATGCTTAGTCGCTTGATTCTTATTTCTACCCATTAATTTAAGTTTGCAAAATTTGTAGGCCAAAAGTACAGCAGTTGCTTATTTTGAAATTGTAACTACTGCTTACTAATTAATCAGTCAAATGATTACTAACTATTGATTTTAGATTCTTTTCTCTAACATAAAAAAAGGCTAGTGGAGAAACAAAGATGAAATTAAAAGTAAAAACCTTGAAGCTTCTTTTGAAGTATTGGACGTGGTATGCGTTTACAGAGTACTTGTCCAGATTCCTTTAGAACGATCAAGACTTAAGGAACTTTTGCTTTTCACTAATTAATTTTCTTTTTTTCTTTATTGTGGAATAAGTTGAAGCAGCGATTAGATGCTAAATGGAATAAATAGCTTTAATTAAATTAAGGATTATACTCTTCCCACTTGTTTATATGCATATGACTTTTGCTGTTCCTTCCTGTTCTGTTGGCCCCCGCCCTAATTGAACAAACTTTAAAGCGAAAATGCACATCCAAAGCAGGGGCAGATTAAAGTGTTAACCCATGCGTAACTGCTAGTTTTTCTTCTTCTTTTTTTGGCTTCCTGAAGAGAAAGAGGAGGCAATGTATATGTAAGTAAGAAGTCGCAAATTGGAAAATACATAGTGCTCCTAATAAGAAGTCCCAACTATGTGCATATAGTAATATTTAACTCCCATTTGGACATAGATTTTTCTTATTTTCTTTTTAAAAAAAAATTGAAAATATTGTTTGTTCATAAAATTTGATCAATTTTTGAAATAAATTTGAAGAAAATATTTCAAGTACCAAAAATTTGTTTGGATGAATTTTTTTTTTCCATTCATAAAACTTCAATTTTTCATACATATCCAAACACGACTTCAACTTCTAATATTATTTTTCAACGTACCTTTTAAAACCTTTTTTTTTTTTTTTAAAATAAATAAAGTTTTAACCAAATTTATATCAAAACCGCTTGATTAATCATTGACTCGATCGAGTAAAAAATCTTTGTCGCGGCTTTTTATTGCTATCAATAAAGCCAAAAAAGGAAAGAGAGGGGAAAGTTCCGTGAAAGTGATGCATGAAGTCTCATCATCTTAGATGAAAAAGAAAAAAATAATCTCATTACATTATGTGGAATTGAGCGAAGACCAAGAGATAGAAATTACACAACCATAACAAAGAAAATAAGAATACGTTTGACGTAACGGTACTGTTTGATGAAAGCCATGTTTCAAACTTATTAAAAATGTAAGATGATTTGAAAGGATATTTTGTTATTTTAGGCGTTTTTACTCAAGTACTACTAGTACGCTTGTTCTTATTTTACATCATATCTCGTATAAATTAATTAAGTGGGCGTTTGGACGTAAGAATTGTAAAATTCCAAAAAAGGATGAATAAATTTTTAAAGTGAAAATGGTATTTAAAATTTAGAGTTGTATTTTGACATTAATATAATTTTGGATTGTTTTTGTAATTTTGTGAGTGACTTAAGTGAAAATTTTGAAAAATAACTTTTTGGAATTTTTAAAATTTTCAAAATACCTTTTCAACTGAAAATTAAAAATCTTATAAACAAACACTAATTTCGGGAAAACCTAAAAAAAAATTGGAAGAAGGGGAAAAATTTTAATGTCCAAACGGGCTTTAAGTTTTCATCTGCATTGTGGGTTATTATTTAAACTGAAAATAAACATGATAATCGGTGTTGTAGTAATGATGCAGAATTTTGTGCAAAGTTATTTTGTATAGGAGTAGCTGCTATCATTAATTCGTCGAGACAACTTCCTCTTTGTTAGCAATTAATACATTTGAAAAGGAAAGGTAAAAGAGTAAAATATCTAGAAAATTGCAACTGGATGATTATCCTACATGTTGTCAGTTTAAACATTATTTTATGTCTTATTCTCTTCCAATAGTAGGGATTAGATTCTCGCTAATCTCCTCCTAATCTTCTTCCCTTGTGGAAAATGATCCTTATTTAAACAAGGTCTATTCACTCTCAATCTCTTCTACCGCTTGTGGGACCTTTATTTTCTCTCTTAAATTTGGCTGTAAACTCATATTTATACCTTAAGGCTGCTTGACTATTTTCAAGAATTCATATGATCATGTTTTTCTCAATTTTAAAATGTCTGGAAAAATGGGTCACTCTTGTTTCCCACATGACAATTACTAGCTCTTTAAAGTTAGACAAACTCTTGAACCTTATAAAATCCATAAGGGTCTGATTTTTTTGAAATGAAGTCGGTTTTCTTGATTTGATTTGACAGACTCCAAATAAGTTACTCAAAAGGGGGTTTATCACTTTTATATATATACACATATATGGATTCTTAAATAAAGTTCCAAACTTTATCCCTCTTCTGTGTTTTTGCAACAGTGGAAATGAAGCTTATTGGAGCAGTGCCACTATTTGTTTTCATTTGGGTACTGCAAAATAGACATGGGAACTGTCAAAGGCCTAATGTTGTGAATGTGGGTGCAGTTTTTAGTTTTGATTCAGTGATTGGTAGAGCAGCAAAGACTGCTATGGAGTTAGCACTCTCTGATATCAATGGGAATCCCAGCATTCTAAATGGAACTAAACTTAATCTGGTTATGGCTGATTTAGATTGCAGTGTCTTTAAGGGGTCCATTGAAGGTACATGTTACTTGCTATTTTTAATTCTTTTCTCTTTGGTTAATTGTAGTTTGTCATGTTGTTAATGGAAACTTCTTGTGGTAATTATTTCAGAATTTATCTTTACCTATTTGGAACTTTACTGACGCAAGCTAAGCTTGTAGTAATATTTTAGCTTCCCAAAAGCTCTTGTTAAGTCTATGGTGGACCTTTGAGATATTTCAGTAGTAATATTGATTAGCTATTTTCAATAATGGGTTACTAGTTTAAAACCACTAAGTATCAATAGTCGTTGTCGAGTTTATATGGAGTAGCATGGTCACTGAGGATTCTTATAGTCGATCCCAACTTGTTTGGGCTGAGACGTAGTTGTTGTTATTGTTGTTTTTTGTTTTGAGTTGTTGATTTCTCTAGTTTATGGATGCAGGGGATTCTTAGTTGGTCTATGAAGGAGGTGAAGACCAATTTTATGCCCTAAGCTCCCATGATTTTCATTGTTAAGATTTACAAACCAGCAGATACAAAGCAATTATGTTGTTTAACTTCTAACTTCGCCGTAAAATAAAATTTAAGAAATGTAAATCAACATAGATTTGGAACTTAGCTTAAGTTCTAGTTTCTGGAATTCATTGTCTTTCCCTTTTTTTCATGTGTGCTTTAAGTGTTTTCAAATGAGTTGGTATTATGGAACAATAGGCTTAGCGAATGATGCCCTGTTATCTCCCTCTATTTCTTCATCTGTCTGCAATATTTCCAGTTTCTCTTTTTCTCTTTAACTGTTTTGCATGTTTGTTCACTACTTCAGCTTGTCACATTTCCATCTAATTTTCTAAAGAGCAAAATATTGCTAACTTTTTATTCTCTTGTGACTAAATATTTTCTAGGAGAGTTGTAGCAATAAATTGTTATTCCTTTACTGAGATAACTAATTTCTTCAAATTCATGTCGTAAAACCCATTTTTTATCTTTCTTTCATTCTAGCTCAAAAATTGATCTCATCTTTTATATATCAATTCGATCTAAAGTAATGAACATTTATAGTTAATTGATGTTCTCTTGAAAAACTGATGCCAGATTCTCCAAGTTAAAGACATCATAAGCATCTGCAATGTTTCTTCCAGCATAGTTTATGATTCCAATTCTTTTTTATCAGCTTTACAGGTAATTGAGAAGCAAGTGGTTGCATTAATTGGTCCACAGTCTTCTGCAATAGCTCATATGATTTCTTTCATTGCTAATGGTCTTCAAGTTCCTCTTATCTCATATGCTGCCACTGATCCAACACTGTCTTCCCTCCAGTTCCCATTTTTCCTTCGGACCACACAGAGCGATTGGTACCAAATGGCAGCTGTTGCCGACATTGTCTGCTTTTACGAATGGAAAGAAGTCATTGCCATATTTCTGGATGACGACTATGGGAGAAATGGAATAGCTGCTTTAACTGATGCACTTGTTAAGAAAATGTCAAAGATCTCTTATAAGCTACCATTACCTATCAATTATAATCTCAGTGATATGATTTATGTGCTAAATCAATCGAAATCGTTAGGGCCTCGTGTTTTTGTTGTGCATATCAATCCTGACTCCCAATTAAGATTCTTCGACGCAATCCAGAAGCTGAAAATGACTGGCAGCGATTATGTGTGGCTTATGACAGATTGGTTTTCTACTACTTTAGATTCTTTCTCCCCAAAAAACAAATCTTATCTAAGCACTCTTGATGGTGTAGTTGGTCTTCGTCCCTATATTCCACAAACTATCCAGAAAAGGGCGTTTTTGTCTCGTTGGAGAAAATTGCAGCAAAATGAGTTGGTTCACTCAGGGTTGACTGCATATGGTCTTTATGCTTATGATACTGTGTGGCTCGTTGCACGTTCAATTGATAACCTACTTCAACAGGGAGGCAACCTAAGCTTTTCTCTCAGCAGTATGTTAAATGGTACAACAAGTGATAAACTACCGCTTGGGAAACTCAAAGTATTTGATAGTGGAGAACTTCTAATGAATATCTTATCACAAACAAACTTCACTGGCTTGACAGGAAAGATTCATTTCACTCCAAATAGAAATCTTATTGGTAGTGGTTATGAAGTCATTAACATTGTGCAACAGGAAATGCACACAGTTGGCTACTGGTCAAATTTTTCTGGTCTCTCGATCTCACCTCCGAAAGCAGTCAAAAACAAAGAAACAGCCGTTACCAGGATAAATCAGAATCTCAGGATTGTAACTTGGCCTGGTGGGAAGAGCGCGAAGCCACGTGGTTGGGTTATTGCTAGTGATGAAAGACCCTTGAGAATTGGATTTCCTAGAAGAGCCAGTTTTACTGACTTTGTGACATCGAATAATGACAGCCACCAAGTACTAGGTTATTGCATAGACCTCTTTTATGAAGCACGAAAGCTTGTGCCTTATGATGTTCCTTTCAGATTTCAGCCATTTGGTACTGGTCTTGCCAATCCAAATTATGATGAGCTTGTAACAATGGTTGCAGATGATGTGAGTATATCATATATTCTAATCTCACTGTTCAAATGTCATCTAAAGATTTGTCTCTTGTTTCTTAGTAATTTTTCCCTTCCTCACAAAAAATTGCGCAGCCATTCACTTATAGCTTACTGATGCAAATGACAAGAAGTGTAACTCATTCTTTTTGAAGATTGTAGGTTTTTGATGCAGCTGTTGGAGATATTGCTATTGTCACAAATAGGACAAGGATGGTCGATTTCACTCAGCCTTATGTGTCTACAGGCCTTGTCATAGTAGCTCCCATTGATAATTCAGAATCAAGTGCTTGGGTATTCCTCAAACCTTTTACACCAGAAATGTGGGGTGTTACAGCTCTTTCATTTCTTATAATAGCGGTGGTCATATGGATACTTGAGCATCGTGTCAATGATGATTTCCGTGGTCCCCCTAAGAGACAGATAGTTACAATGTTTCTGTGAGTTCCTATGCTATCCTTGTATATTTACTTGTATACTGGTATACTAATAAGACTGTTTGCACACCCTTTCCAACATGTCTTGTATTAACTCTTTACAAATATTATGCAGGTTCAGCTTCTCGACACTTTTCAAAACAAACCGTAAGCATTATTTCGTTTTCCAATTCTACTTTTATGGTATCTTAGTATATGTAATGGAATCAAGCTCAAGTTATATGTCTTGTCATATTATCGTCCATCCTTCTAGCAGGCAAGTAACTTTATTTTGTAAATTTCCAGAAGAAAATACCGTAAGCACTCTTGGTCGTATGGTAATGGTGGTTTGGCTATTCTTACTCCTGGTGATCACATCAAGCTATACGGCAAGTTTGACATCCATTCTAACAGTGCAGCAACTTTCATCACCCATCACAGGAATCGAAAGTTTGATAACAAGCAGCTCGTTTATTGGATATCAAGTTGGGTCATTTGCTTATAGCTATTTGAGAGACAATCTCAACATATCTCCATCAAGACTAATATCTCTACGCTCCCCAGAAGAGTTTGAAAGTGCTCTACGACGTGGCTCAGGAAATGGAGGAGTGATGGCTATTGTAGATGAACTTCCATATGTAGAGTTGTTCCTTCAAAATCGTACTGATTTTGGGATCATTGGTCGACCATTTACTAAGAGCGGATGGGGTTTTGTAAGTGGTCTATTCATATGCACTATTTATTTAGTTAAACTTTCTGCTGATTTACATACCTCCTATTGAGTGAAATCACCTCCTATTGACAACCTTGGATTTCGTCATGACTATTCCACTAGTAGCAGAAGAGCCGAAAAAGTGTTTCGATTTAGAGACCCCTAAGCTTCAAATGGACTTGGAATATTGATAACATAAAACAAGAAAATTTGGCAAAATGACTTCAATTTTTCGATGAAAACATGAATCTCTTCTAATTGCATGGCTATGGTCGTCAATATATACTTTCAACTGAATGTTTCTTTGCTATCTGTGAAATGCAGGCTTTTAAGAAGGATTCTCCTCTAGCTACAGACATGTCAACAGCAATCCTGAAACTGGCCGAGAATGGGAAACTTCAAGAGATCCACGAGAAATGGTTTTGCCAGTTAGGTTGTCCAGCAGATAGGAGAAGAGATTCAGAACCTAACCAACTCCACTTGAGCAGCTTTTGGGCACTATATCTTTTATCTGGTGCTGTTACTCTCCTTGCACTGGTAGTCTTTTTTTTCAGAACCATTCGCCAATATATACGATACAAAAGGAAGCACGCCGACCCTTCTTCTCCTTCAAATACCAGATGTTCACAGGTGGTCTACAGTTTCTTTGACTTCATTGATGAGAAGGAAGAAGCCATTAAAAGAATTTTTGCTCATGATACATCTCAGGCTCAAACAACTGGATCCTAATATTCTACACAAAGAGTTTCTTTTGGTAGTGGATTCTCTATGTGATTGAAATTTAGTGATATTGCTAGATATAGTGATGCTAATATATCTCACCAACTGTATATGTCTTGTACAAATGGCTATACCAAATGATTAAAGTCTGTTAATCAGATTAAAACCTAAGTTTCAGTTGAACATAAAGAGGTGTTACAAATCTAACTAGGCATGTTCCAAACAGCGGCGGATTTAGGAGGGCGGAGGGATTCACTCCCTTATATATTGAATCCCTTGATGAGTTCAAAACCTTTGTGAGGTTATTGGTTCAATTTCCACCGGCCATAGTCTCTTTTAATGTTTTAACTTTTTTTTTTGAACCCTTAACAAAAATCTTGACTTCGCCACTAATTCCAATCTGCCTTGATTTTGGTGAACTTGACTTCGTTAACTGCCATAACGAACAAAGAGGAGGCTATTCTAATTTATTTTGCCTACCTATATTATTATATGCATTCTTCAAAAAGTTAGGTGACAAATGAATATCTAGCTCATAAGGTCAAGGATATTTTCGAATATAATAAGATTATTATTTAAAGAAGAATAAAGTTGACTTATTAGACAAATATGTAATCAGGCGCTAATACTTCGTTGTCAAAATAATGGTGGAGAGAGAGACAATAAAACTCAACTTGCCCTGCTAATTTCATAGAGATATGTAGGTTGACTATGATTTAAGTTGGGGACCATAAATCTGTGTTTTACTCCCTAGCTTCTTGTAACAATGTTATATTCCTTTTTTCTATTTTTGGAAAACAAAATAATTATATTTTAATACATTTTGGTCAAGGGGTCCATTTCTACCGGAGTTGGAAAAAAAAGTAAAAATAGCACGAGCTAACTAGTTTTCGGATCAATAATTGAAAAATAGTCAGTGTTTGTAAAGTTATTGAAAAATAGCTACTATTTTGATGCAACACGAAAAGTTCCAGCATAATATACTAGAGATTGGTGCATCTGTGTATGAACTTCCAGCATATTATGCTGGAACTCCAACACACGGAAAGTTCCAGCATAATATACTGGAGATTGGAGTACCTGTGTATGAACTTGCAGCATGCTATGCTGTAAAAAATTCGAACTCCAGTATATTATGCTAGAATATTTTCCGGATTCTGAATAGTATTTTCATTTAGATTTATCTTTACATAAAAAGTGGCTAAATTTTGATTACTTTTGAAGTTGTAGCTATTTTCAATTACAACTTGTAAATCTTACTATTTTTGAATTTTACCAACAAAAAAAAAATGAGATTGACCATATTAATCTTAATTTGTTCATTGGTAATACAATAAATATTATTAGGGTCTTTACTCCAAGGGTCAGCTTTGAAAATAAAAAAGTAATTCTTTCTTGATATCTGAAAAAATCAAAAAAAATTTATAGACCATAAAAAAATACTAAAAAATTAATTAAAGTGGACCAAAAGAAGTGACAAATACTAAAAGTAACAATTTGAAATTCCTTTTTGTCTCTTCAAATTTTTCTTATTACATGGGAGGATAGGGGCCGGGAAGGGAATTAGTTGGAGGAGAGTGAAAATTGAATCCACACATATTGTGTAGAAATTTCGCGCTGGTACTACTGGAATAAATTATAATTTTGTCAGAATAACTTGATCTTTTATATTAAGCCTCATTGGCATCGACAAAATTGATATATTTGTTTTTTCTCTACTTATTTTACAAGTTGTTGACTTTCTGCTATGTAAATATTCTATAAAAGAAACACAGTATTAACGTTTAACAAAAAATAATAGAAAATATCAAATAAAGATATCTTAAAATATCCCACTAATAATTTTTTTTACGAAGAATGATTGTGTATTGAAATCAATCTACCTAAATTATACTACTTATTAAATAAGTTTGGTTTATGTTATGTCAGAGGTAATAATTATTTAGAGTTCGAGCAACGTGGGTAATAATTAAAAATAATTCAACCTCGCAAAATAGTGTCTATAATTTTAATAGCCTGTTTGATCAAGCTGCAAAAATCAACTTATTTAAAATAATACGTGAGAATCAATTTGTGTTTGGTTAATTAATTTGAATAACATTTCTGAGCAGCAATTAATGTTTGACCAAACATTTAAAAACTGCTTCTAAGTATATTTTTCTTAAAAGTGCTTTTTAAAAAAATGATTTTGGAGAGCAACTATTTTTTTCTGCTTATGCTTCTACTCAAAAATACTTTTTTTCTTTCTAAAAGCTTGGCCAAACACTTCAACTTTGAAAAAAAATACTTTTAGATTTGGAGAAGCTTGGCCAAACAAACTATAAATGATGGAGGAATAAATCAACTGGAATCAAAACTCTCTCTCCCTATATATAGGAGTTGTTCATGCATTTATGCAAACCTAATTTAAGATAAATTCAAGAATCTAGCAAAATCCAAAAGTTAGAGAGATAATCAAGTGAGCGTTCAGCACAGTAGGCAAGCAAAACCGCAAAAGTGCTTAATGCCTTAATTTGCCCAAGCATCTCACGTTGTATGTCCAAATAATATAATAATCTAGTGAATACGTATTTTTAAAAATCTAAAAGTCCATTTAAAGTAGTGGCATGGCAAGTTAAATTTTTTTATATACGTCAGTGTCTAGAATTTTGGTTTCTGATGATTAATGAACCATTATATCTCTCCCCCACTAAAAAATAAGTTTATTTTTAAAAGATAAGATGAGACGATCAAATATTACTTGAAAATCTAAACCGTTCCTCTTTATACGTCAATGATCTATTTTACTACTGTTAGAATCCGCGCTAGTTTGACAGAATATTAATTTTATAAAATTATAAACTAATATATAATGTTAATGTAATAAATCTTAGTCGTTATTTTATTATTTAATAAAATGTACATAAATATAAGAAAATCTATACAAAATTTAAAGATACACTATATAATAATCAAATAAATTATTTGTTCCTTATTTATTATTTATTAAATTAGCAAATACTTAGTATTATACATTTACTAGTGTGACTTTTTTTTAACTTGTCAATTGGCTTAATGTTTTGATACAACAACAACAAACCCAGTATGATCCCAACAGGTGGGGTTTGGGGAGAGTAGTCTGTACACAGACCTTACCCCTACCTAATGCAGGTAAAGAGGTTGTTTCCAATAGACCCTCGACTCAGGAAGGGTAAGAAGAAGAAGAGGAAAGCAAGGAAGGAAGAAAGAAGTAAAAAAAAAGAAAAAGGGGGAGATAAAGGATAAGTAGTACCAAATAATAACAACATGGAATACTATACCTGAGGCGAACAAAACCACATGACATAATAAAAATCTAAGAATATGAAGGGACATGCATGTTACTAAGACTATCGGTGAACAACTAAAAACTATCCACTAACCTTCTACCTTAATCAGCGACCTCCACACCCTCCTATCAAGGGTCATGTCCTCAGTGAGTTGAAGCAGCTCCATGTACTGTCTAATCACCTCTCCCCAGTACTTTTTAGGTCTACCTCGACCTCTTCTCAAACTCTCCATGGCCAACTTCTCACACCTCCTGACAGGAGCATCAATGCTTCTTTTCTTAACATGTACGAACCATCTCAGCCTCGACTCCCGCATCTTGTTCTCCACGGGTGCTACTCCCACTCTGTCCCCTATAGCTTCATTCTTAATCCTATCTATCCTGGTACACGCACACATCTATCTCAACATCCTCATCTCTGCTACTTTCATCTTCTGCACGTGGGAGTTCTTGACTGGACAACACTCAGCCCCATACAGCATAGCCGGTCGAACCACCACCCTATAAAACTTACCCTTAAATCTTGGCGGCACATTCTAATCACATAAACAACGGAAGCGAGCCTCCACTTCATCCATCCCGCTCCGAAGCGATGTGCGACATCTTCTTCAATCTCCCTGTTGTCGTGGATAATAGACCCGAGATACTTAAAACTCGCTCTCTTGGGGATAACTTGATCATCAAGCTTTACCTCTACGTCTGCTTCATGATTCTCGTCACCGAATTTGCACTCCAAGTATTCTGTCTTGGTTCTGCTCAGTTTGAAACCTTTAGACTCCAAGGTCTGTTTCCAAACCTCCAACCTCGCGTTAACACTGTTTCGCATCTCGTCAATCACTACTATATCATCGGCAAATAGCATGAACCAAGGCACCTCCCCTTGGATTTGTCGCAACAATACATCCATCGCTAATGCCAATAAAAATGGGCTAAGAGCCGATCCCTGGTGCAACCCCATCACCACAGGGAAATGATCCAAGTCACCACCCACAGTCCTCACTCGAGTCTTAGCATCATCATACATATCCTTAATCACCCTAATGTACGCTACCAGAACGCTGCTAACCTCCAAACACCTCCCTCAGGACTTTATCGTACGCTTTCTCAAGGTCAATAAACACCATATGCAAGTCCTTCTTCCTCTCCCTATACTGCTCCACTAATCTCCTTACCAAATGAATCGCTTCCGTAGTCGAATGCCCCGGCATGAATCAAAACTGATTCTCGAAAATAGACACGCACCTCCTCACACCTATATAGTGTGACTCAACAGCTTGATACCCGTATAATTATTGCAATTTTGGATATCATCTTTGTTCTTGTAAAGCGGAACCATCATACTCCACCTTCATTCTCCGGGCATCTTATTCGTCTTAAAAATAACATTAAAATGCCCAGTGAGCCACTCCAAACCTTCTCGCCCCACGCTCTTCCATAATTCTACCGGGATTTCGTCTGGCCCCGTCGCTCTGCCCCTGCACATCTTACGCACCGCCCCTTCCACCTCCTCTACCGTAATCCACCTACAGTACCCAAAATCCCGCCGACTATCGGAGTGCTCCAACTCACCCAGCACAATGCGTCTATCCCCCTCCTCGTTCAAAAACTTATGAAAGTATGTCTGCCATCTTCTCCTAATAAGTGCCTCGTCCATCAATACTTTTCCATCCTCGTCCTTGATGCACTTGACTTGGTCTAAGTCACGGGCTTTCCTCTCCCTCACCTTGGCCAACCGGTACAACTTCTTGTCCCCGACTTTGCCCCCGAGATCCTCATATAAACGAGAAAACACCGCGTTCTTAGCCGTCGTAACTGCTAACTTCACCTATTTCTTTGCCTTTTTGTAACACTCCCGATAAATCCTTTTTTCCTCCTCATTTGTACTCTCCACTAGCTTCAAATAAGCAGCTTTCTTAGCTTTCACTTTACCTTGAACCTCTCCATTCCATCACCAGTCCCCTTTATGACCCCAGGAGAGCTCTTCGTGACCCCTAAGACCTCTCTAGCAGCTACCTAATGCAATCGGCAGTCGTGAACCACATACTAGACGCGTCCCCCCACTCATCCAGGACCTCATAGCCAACAACTTCTCCCCTAACTCCTGAGCTTTGTCCTTGGTCAAGTTACCCCAATTGATCTTAGGTTGCCTGCACCCCGCCCTCTTCCTCCTACTCCTCTTAATCTCCAGGTCCATAACTAGGAGCCTATGTAAGGTCGTGAGGTACTCACTTGGGATAACCTTGCAGTCAGTGCACAGACCTTTATCGCATTTCTTGCAGAGAAAATAATCAATCTGAGTCTTGCCCATTGAATTCCGGAAAGTGACCAGGTGCTCTTCCCTCTTCAAAAATTCGAGTTAGATATAACCAAATCAAACCCGCTATGCACATCATCATTATCCCTAGCACTAGCCCCAGTATGGCCATTGAAATCTCCGCCATTAAACAACTTATTTGTGTGCGGGATACTACGCACAGTCTCGTCCCAATCCTCCCAGAATTGTTTCTTGACCTCCTGGTCCAAACCTACCTGAGGAGCATATGCACTAATCACGTTTACAGTAAACCCACCAACTACCAACTTAATACTCATTAACCTATCATTTACCCTCCTAACCTCGACCATGAGCTCCCTGTCAACTGAAATACCTACCCCATTCTTACCCCCAACACATTTAAACCCGTCTACATCTCGTGCCCTAGTACCCTTCCATCTAGTCCCCTGAACACATGCTATGTTAATCTTCCTCTTCTGAAGAATCTTACCTAACTCTATAGACTTCCCCGTCAACGTCCCAATGTTCCATGACCCAACTCTCAGCCTAGAGGCTTTTTTACCCCCTTCCCACCCCTGGATCCCACCTGAGGACATGACCTCACTCTCACATCGTTCACTACCGCCATTATAAGCAATAGGTATTAGGTAAACACTACCACTAAGAAAAAGTAGCGGGAACGAAGGACTACAAGCTACGAACTCGAGAGCTAAAAACAACTCAAAGGCGCTACTACGAGAATAGTAACGTGAGCATGCATTAGAACAATGAATCTACCACGTCTAAGAAACTACCTCTATGGAAACATAGAATTAAAATGGATAGATGAAATCTTAAGCTTAAAACACTAGTAGAAAAGATAGAAAAAGCAATCAATCCAACTACGGGTTACCGACAAGGCAATCAAAACTAATAGATGTGTACACAAACAAAAATTGCTGGCAAGGCAACAGTAAATAGATGTTCGCAAATACAATTCAAGAAAGATCGAACTTGGATCACCGTCGGGGATGTCCAGACGCGCTTCCAAATCCGCTGAATGCTGCTGCCTCCCGAACCCGTGTGAAAGAAGGGAATTGAGAAGTTCGTTCGCCGGAATATAGCAATCACAGTGACAGTCGAAAATTCTCAATTCGATAATCAGAACTTTAAAATGTTTTTGTCAAAATAGTACTTTAATTAAAGAACAAAAAGGATACTAAAAATCTCAATCCGATAATCGGTAAGGCTCCGATTATTGGAGTATTCTCAAAAACTTGGAGTGAATTCGGAAATGAAAAGGAAATAGCTTTGAATGTAAGCAAAAAATCTTATTCGCAGATATTAATGCGTAATTTTAAAGAAGGTTTCAAAGCCGAATACCTCCAAACCATAGATTTTGCAAAGTCTCCAAGAAATTCCCTAGGAATAGATTTCGCCAAAGAAAAGGGAGACAAAGAGAAGCAAGTTCGCTGCTGACAAAGAGTGTGCTTTTTGTTTTCAAAATCTCAGATATTCTTATTGATTGTTTACGATAAAATCTCACAATCTCAATCAATGTGTATCTTTTCTTACCAATTTTGGAAATTTCAAAACAAGAACAAAACAATATTCTGATTCAAATGCAAAAATCAAACGCAAAAAAATGGATATTCAGAAAATAAAGCTTATAAAATGAAATATTGATCAAGAAGTATTATATATATATATATATATATATAATAAGCTTATCTTATGTATAATATTCTAATAGTATCTTTATATTTTTTTATATTTCTTATTATGAAATTATGAGTTCTATTTATTACCAGTATCTTATGCTTATCTTATGTAAAATATTTTAATAGTATCTTTATATTTTTTGTATTTTTCATTATGAAATTATGAGTTCTATTTATTGCCAGTATCTTATGCTTATCTTGTATAATATCTTGACTTTATCCTGTATGACTTTCTCGTAATTATTTTAATATTTAAATTTATCAATAATATTTTGAGTATTACTTATTTACGAATTAATTTTATCAAATAAATTTAAAGTGTCGTTAGAGTCACATTATATCTATTCTCCTCTTTATTTATTAGTTTTTATTCTATAATATTTTAATATTTCATCTAGTGTTTATCTATAGTACAAATATTTTTGTATTATTTTTCTAAATGGGTGGTGCTGAATTAGTCCAAATGTTAAATAGAGAATTTTTTTTAATATATGTCATAATTCTACTAATAATTGTAATAATTATTATTTTTGTATTATTTCCAATAAGAAATAAATTGAATTCTTCTTCCTTTTTTGGGTCAATCAAAGAACGTTATATTATAGATTTAACGACTACAAGGAGTATTTGGTCTTACTCACCCTAGATTACAAAAACTATTACTACGTAATCCGATGGGTTGTCTCATATAGGATCCCATGCTATTAAAGTCAACTTGATTTTCTTCTAGACAAAAAGATGGTAGAGCTGGTGCTGCCATGACTTTGAGCTTCCGTTTGTAGGATGCTCCATTTTCATCTGCCCGGATTCTTTCTAATAAAAAGGTCGGCGGTAGAAAGAGTGTAGTTGAAGATTCGTTTTGGTCCAAAGTTGCTCCATGTTGTGCTAACATATGTGCCACTTGGTTTTGCTCCCTGCAGGTATGCATTATACGTGGGTTACCCATTCGTTGGAGAAGGAACCTGCATTCGAACAAGAGGGATGAGTAGTACAGGTTGTTGTTTTGTAAGAGAGATATTACCTCTGTGGAGTCTACATTGACTTCCAGTGGTGTTAAGTTATGGCTCCAAGCGATGTGTAAACCTTCCAATAGTGCACATATTTCCATGTGGATGGAGTTCCCCGCTGGTTGGCTTCCAATAAAACCTACTATCCAATTACCTGTGGAGTTGCGTATCACTCCACCCAAACCATTCCTAGGTGGTGTTCTTTGTGACGAGCCATCAGTGTTATTTATAGGATCGTTCTAGCCGATCGTTTCGAGAGTTTAGTCCTATTTTTACCATTTTTGCTTCATTCTTGTATGATTCAACTCTTTTGTGTTGCGTTCGGTTGATTGGTTCGCGTTCGGAGTGGTTGTGGAGAGAAATGAGACACTTAGTCTCTTAAGTTGGTGATTTAGTTGGAAAAGTCAATCGGAAGTTGACTTATAGGTAAATGATCTCGAAATGTGGTTTTTGTGGCTCGAATAGCTTCATTAGGTGATTTGAGACTTAATTAGAAGTGTGTTTGGAATGTCATTCGGAGGTCCGAAGTAGAATTAGGGTGAATTGGCGAAATTAGATTTTTTAGCGATTTTCGGTCGGCAGTGGAAAATTAGCTATTGGGGTCGGAATGAAATTTCTGAGGTTGGAACAGGTTCGTAGTGTCATTTGGGATGTGTTTAGAAATTTTCAGGTCATTCGGATGTGGTTTGGGTGGTTTCGACATCGTTAGCGAATTTCGGAAGTTTAGATATCCATAGGCTTGAATTTAGGATTTGATTTGGTATTTTGGTGTTATTTTGAGTGTTCCGAGGTTCAACTAATTTGGTATATTGATATATGACTTTTTGGTACTTTTGGTTGGGGCCCCGAGGGGTTCGGGATTGATTTCGGATGATTTTTGGAAGGTTGGGAGTTGGAAATGCAGCAAAATTGGCTACCGGTGCAGGCCTTCTGGTGTGGCCACACCTGCGGACGGGGAGCTGCAGGTGCGGACGAGCTTGCACAGATGCGGAAGTAGGGAGCCTGTCCTGGGAGCACAGGTGCGGAGGTTGGCTCGCACCTGCGGGCTCGCAGGTGCATGTAGAAGACCGCATATGCGGATATTGGTTTTAAGTGAGAATCCGCACCTGCGAGGGATTTTCTGCAGGTGCGGCACCGCAGGTGCGTAGCATGGGGTTGCAGGTGCGAGAGTGCTGGGCAGAACCTATATAAGGTTGCCTTCGCGAATTTTCACTCATTTCTTCACCATTATTGACGGATTTTGGATCTTAGAGCTGAGATTTCAAGGGGGAATTAAGTGTATTCAGTGAGGTAAGCGACTTGGACCTTGTATCTTGTGTTTATGACGATTATTCCATTGTTTAATCGTGTTTTATTGGAGAAATTTGGGAGATTAGGGCTTGAAATTGGAGAGTATAAATTGGGGATTTGAGGGGCCATTTGGGGTTCGATTTTGATGTATTTGGTATGTATGAACTCGTGAGAGCGTAAGGATTCTAGTTTTGTGATTTTTATCGGAATCCGAGACGTGGGCCCGGGGGTCAGGTTTGGCCAATTGGGATTTTTGATGTAAATTGGTTATTTTCGAGTGGGCTTTGTTCCTTAAGCATATTTTGATGATATGAATCTGTTTTGCATAGATTCGGGGTGCGTTGAGGCCGAGTCGAGGGGCAAAGGCATCACAGAGCAGTTTTTCATCCGATTTGAGGTAAGTAACGACTTAAATGTAGAATTGAAGTTATGAAACCCCGGTATTTTGTATTGCTTTGATAAATGAGGTGACGCACGTGCTAGGTGACAGGCGTGTGGGCGGGCACCGGTAGGGATAGTGACTTGTTCCGTCCCGTAGCGACTATTGAGACGCGTATTTGATTTGAAATCATATGACATTCCGTATTTTAGAGATTTATACTATATTTTGTGTTGTATGCCATGTTTGGAGCCTTGTGCCGACCTGTTTGAACCCTCAAGGGTGTCTTACTACTATTCTCACACTATTTTTGATAGAAATATAATCTCAGTCATGATTTATACTTGTTCATTGTTCATTCCTGTTTATCACCCTGTTTTCAAACAAATGAAAGATATTTTTGGGCTGAGTCCCCATAAATTATGGTGAGTTGCCCGAGTGGCTGGTGAGGGTGATGACTGAGTGAGGCCGAGAGCCGGATTGTGAGGATAGTGATGGATCGGGCTGCAAGCCGCAACGTTATATATTGGATCAGGCTGCACGCCGCAATGATATATATATTGGATCGGGCTGCACGCCACAACGATATATATATTGGGCTGAAGGAGCCCCTCCGGAGTTTGTATTCCCCCAGTGAGTGCAGTCGACTATTTATGAATTGGGCTGCACGTCGCATCGGTTATTATATGGTACCTATTGAGCGTGAGTGCTGATTGACGAGAGATGAGTCACGAGTGATTGAGAGGCTTGCCCGAGAGGCTTTATTTGTGAGTGACACTGTGCCCAAGGGGCTTATTTGTTATGAAACTATTGTTTTCACTCTTCTTTACATTTTAGCCTCTAAATGATAAATGTTTAACCAATGTTTTATATGAGATTTAGAAAGGGAAAACTGGAGTTTTTATGAAACTTTCGGAACGTAGATTCCTGACTTGATTTATTGATTTCCACTGATATTTATTACATGATTTTACATGATTTTAAAAGCTCGTCACTGCACTCAAGTCCTTATTTATATTTGTTACTTACTGAGTTGGTGTACTCACGTTACACCCTGCACCTTGTGTGCAGATCCAGGTGCCCCGATCGAGTGAGATTTGATTATTCTCTGTAAAGCATTTGTCGGAGACTGTGAGGTAGTTGCACGACGTTCGCAGCCCCACCCTTCTCCTTCTCATTTTGTCGCTATTTACATTTTTCCTAGAATTGTTGTATTAAGGAAAAGGTGTTAGATTCTGTGTTCAATTTAGTTGCTCATGACTGTTGACTCCGGGTTTTGGAGATATTATTTAGATGTTTTCATTGATTACCCGCATTTGTGAAATATTAAAAGTGGAAGATTTTTGATAAATCGGGTTATTGATTTAAATGGAAAGTTCCTTGTATTATGTGCAGTAAATTGGCTAGCCTAATACCATGATAGGCGCCATCACAACCAGTTTAGATTTGGGATCGTGACAAGTTGGTATCAGAGCCTAGGTTACATAGGACTCATCGATCATGAGCAGGTTCGGAAGAGTCTTGCGGATCGGTACGGAGACGTCTGTACTTATCTTCGAGAGGCTGCAGATCCCTTAGGAAAAATATAACATTTCTTGAATTCTTGTCGTGCGAATCTATTGGTTCTGGAAACTAAACTTCTATTGTTTCATTCTCTCACAGATGGTGAGGACACGCACTATCGGGCAGGGCGATAAGCCACCAGTGGGACCCATGAGAGGTCGAGGCTGTGGTAGGGGTAGAGGTGCAGCTCACGCAGCTGCCGGGGCGGGTGATATGATGGTGTCACAGTACGAGATAAGGTTTTCGGAGCTTGTTCGTCATGCTATTTGGTTAGTCCCTACGGATAGAGATAGGATCAAGAGATTCGTGGATGGCCTCTCATATCAGCTTCGTATTCTTATGATCGGAGAGAGGTCATTGGGTGCTACTTTTGAGCAGGTTGTTGATATTACCCGAGAGATTGAGTCGTTTCATTGCTAGGAGCGAGACGAGAGGGAGGCCAAGAGGCCTCGATGATCTGGTAGTTTTGGTGGTATTCCTTCGGAGGGAAGTTCCCACACTGTAGGGGCCGTCCATTCAGGCAGGCTCAGTCGAGCCGCTCAGGTTATCATGGTGGATCTGCGGGTCGTGGTCCTCACAGCTATCATCAGGGGCACCCATCATTTAGTGCTCTTCCAGCCCAGAGTTCATCTCGAGCACCATCGTTTCAGGACTCATCTATGGCTGATTCTTCCAGAGTTTATCCTGGTGCTAGGGGTTCCCTTCAGTCCCCGTCTCCAGCCCTAGGGAGTTGTTACGAGTGTGGAGAGTTTGGGCATATGAGGAGACAATGTCCTCATTTTCTTGGGGGTCCAACCCAGCAGAGGGGTCATCCCTCGACATCAGCTCCAGTTACTTCACCACCCGCCCAGGAAGCTAGAGTTGCCTTAGAGGGGGAGGTTGATGCGGTGGAGGTCAGGCCCGTTTTTATGCACTTCCAGCCCGACCAGATGCTATGGCCTCAGATGCAGTGATCACATGTATTGTTTCAGTTTGTCACCGAGATGCTTCGGTCTTATTTGATCCTGGTTCCACGTGTTCCTATGTTTTATCATATTTTGACCACTTTCTGGATATGCCCCGCGAGTCCTTAGTCACATCTGTTCATGTGTCGACTCTGATGGGCGATATTATTGTTGTGGACCGAGTGTATCGGTCGTGTGTGATATCTATTGGGGGTCTGGAGACTCGAGTGGATTTGCTATTGCTTAGCATGGTTGACTTTGATGTGATATTGGGCATGGATTGACTATCTCTGTATTATGTTGTTCTAGATTATTCTGCTAAGACCGTGACCTTAGCGATGTCGGGATGTCCGAGAGTCGAGTGGAGAGGTTCTATTGATTATGTGCCTAGTAGGGTGATTTCATACCTGAAGGCTCAACGTATGGTAGAGAAAGGATGCATGTCTTGTTTGGCTTTTGTGAGGGATGTAAGTGCTGAGACTCCCACTGTCGATTCTGTTCCTATAGTCCGTGAGTATCCGGACGTGTTTCCTGCTGATCTGCCGGGCACGCCGCCTATTGACCATGTCATTGCATAGTTTTGAAGATTGACAAATGGCTGACCAGTTGAACCTGGTCCATCAGAGCACACATCTTGAACCGAATAGCTGGCACATGAACGTATATACATAGGAGATATTTGTGAATGTGAAATATCAATGAACCAAGAGATTGTCTCCTAATGCGAAAAGGCTGCAAACTGATGAGAAGATTGAAGTCGAATTCAGCAAGGAAAGTAACAAAAGAAAGGAAGTTGAGTTTGGTAGGAATTTGTTCACCCAGGTAGAGTTGGACTAGAATTGGATGACAAGCTCAACTGACTCTATAAATACTTGATGTATTTCTGCTGGAATTCAACACGCACAAAAGCTGAAGTGAATCAAAAGTCTGAAAGCAAAGTTCCCAGAGTCAATTTGCTAGCAGAGTCATTGTGCGATTAAAAAGCTACAGATCAACTAGAAGAACCGGTTCCATCTGATTAAGTATTGAGTCTAGTTGATTGTAGTAGGAGTTTTAATATTGTATCTTTCAGCTTCATAGAAGCAATTGTAATAGGTACGCATTGTTCAAGTTAGAGTTAACTTGAGGCGTGTAGAAATTAGCTAGGGGCTAGTTACTACAAAGGGATTAGAGTTAGTCCTAAGATTACAAAAGAGTTTATTTTGTAAGTCCGTTTGGCTTAGAGTACTTAGTGAAGAGTTTTGAGCAAATCCTACTGAGGAGTAGGTCGTGGTTTTTCACCTTTTGAGCCAGGTGTTTTCCACGTAAAAATCTTTGTGTTTTTACTTTACTGCTTTTAATATTCTGCGACAGTAGAAGTAAGTAAATCAAGAAGAACCAGGTTCTTTTATTGAGACAGCACTCGAAAATTGGGTACCACACAAAGTAACTTATCTTCTTGTGTGGTATTGACGTCTAAAACATCAATTGGTATCAGAGAAGGTTATCCTTGAAAGTCTAACACCTTGGAGAAGATCAAATGAGTGCACCACCTGAAAATTGTGAAGGTCAATCAATTGCAAGGCCACCACTCTTCAATGACCAGTATTACTCTTGGTGGAAAAACAGGATGAAGGACCACCTAATTGGAGAAGACTATGAACTCTGGGACATAGTCACTGATGGTCCTCTAGCTACCATGATGAAGACTGCTGAAGGTATAGATATACCAAAGACTAGAGTTGATTGCACCGCAGAGGATCTGTAGAAATGGGAGAAGAATGCAAAGGCCAAAAAGTGGCTAGTGTGTGGACTAGGTCCAGACGAGTACATCAAAATCCAAAGATGCACCACTGCCAAAGAGATTTGGGATACCTTGAAAGTAGCCCATGAAGGGACACCTCAGGTAAAAAGTCAAGAGGTACTTTACTATACTCTCAGTAGGAAAACTTCACTATGAAAGAAGGAGAGACTATCCAAGAGATGTACACAAGGTTCACAACCTTG
>ML371335.1:79972-97044 GCA_005239525.1 Nicotiana knightiana | reverse complement strand
TCCTTCAGAATTAGAGCTCATTTTCCAATTATAATACCTGTCAACAAATGATAAGAGTGAAAAAATGGTACGGCTATGAATCAGAAAATGTCGATGGTTCGGCCAAGAACTTCATTCGGGCCTTTCATCGAACACATAAAAAGCATAAAAACTTCACTTCTATTTGACAAGGTTTGGGTACTCAGACTTCCCCATTTTTTTAGCAACGAACATAATCGCACACTCTCAACCAATCCTCACCCAGAAATTAACATAAATTTTGAAACAAATTTGAACAATTTCAGGCAAAGAATGATACCCATTTGGACTCTAGGGTTGCAGAATCGAGAGGAATACAGGAGAAGATGAAGACGAAGAGGAAGAGGAAGAGGAAGAAGAAAGAGTGATGAAGCTTTCATACCTGGATCCGTGCAATTAGGAGTGAGAATTGATGAGGTTTACAGTGATGAGAGTGAGGAAGCCAAGAGTTTGAGAGCCTTACAATTTGTTTTCTTCAATTTTAGTTCAAAATGAACGATTGTCTGTTTTTAACTCTCAGATGTCGCAATTGCGACTGACTTTTCGTAATTGCGAAGGTCACTCATTCCTGCTGTTTTGGCAATTGCGAACAAAATTTGGGAATTGTGACTGGGGAACATCGCAAATGCGAAAATTGCCCAGCAACTTTCAACAGCTACTGATCGCATTTTTGATCGCAAATGCCATTCTGCTATAGCATTTTGGACATAAGGCATCGCAGACCTGGGCAGAATGTTTGCCCAGCAATTTCTTTGTTTTCTTGCGACCACGATAGAAAATATACGGACCACACTCCAATTCTGCGGTGGCACTAATAATTGTGCGGACAGCAAATCCGGTTCTGCGGCCGCAAGATCAAATTGTGCGATCTGCAATGCTCTACTTGTGGCCGTACTTATAATTGTGTGGTCCTCAATCTCTCACCCTGCAAGCATGTTTTACACTGTGTGTTCACTCTCTGTTTGCACTTGAATTACAATTGATTCCTACTGTTGCTTGTTACAGAAAAATGGTAAGATCTCAAGACTGCGGAGATACTTCAAAGGGGAGGGGTGAACCTTCTAGAGCCCGAGGCAAAAGTACTTTAACCCTAGCCCTCTAGTTCTTATAGCCCATCTAGGGAAGCATCAGAGGGCAACTCCGTTCAAGAGCAGCCGGCTGTCCAATCAAGGCAACCGGGGAGGTATCAACTTCGGGACGAGCCTTCCTCATCACATAACACCGCCGAGGGTTCGGAGAGTGCCAGTCAATCTTCGAAGCCCTCCTCTACACTTGTCCCTGAGGCACCAGTGACTACAGTTGATGATATTCCGGATGATGGCCGAAGGGGAGATACTACATTCGCCGGCCTTGAGAGGTTGAAGAAGAAAGAGGTCTGGGAGGACCAGTTCGTTAGTTTAGCTGCCTTCACTAGCTTCCACAAGTGGTGGCCGGTGAGATCGCTCACTCTTCAGCGACATTTCCAACTGAAAGACCTTAACAATCACAATCTGGTAGTCTTGATACAGTTCCAAGAGCGGAAGGAGTGGATGTGGTTCACCTAGAGTGTAGTGGATGCAAAGGAGTATTTGATCCGAGAATTCTACTCCAATGTGGCACACATAAAGAAAGGGACCAAAGTGACCAAAGTGAGGAATCTAAAGGTGCGATTTGATCAGCACACCTTGAACACCTACTTGGGGTTTGAGGATATTGAGCCTATACAGTACTTGGAGAAGCTGACAATGGGAGATGCAGCTCGCCCATGGCAAGCTGAGATTCTTGTAGCCCTCGGGCCACCACCATCATGGATCACAGCAGGGATTCCTATTCAGCGGAACACCCTGAACTTCGAGGCGAAGGGATGGCAAACTTTTGTATGCAGTAGGCTAGACCCGTGCTAGAATGAAACAAACCTTCCTATCCTGCGGGCAGTTCTAGTCACCTCCATTATGGCTGGGTATCCGATCAATGTGGGTGTTGTAATGTCGGCCAACATGTCTGCGGTCACCAGGCAAGCTGATACCTCCTAGCTATATCCCAACACCATTACTGAGTTTTTTACATATGCACGGGTGGAGCCGAAAGATTTTCATACGAAGGTGCGGGCGAAGAAGCCCTTCTCATGGTATTCGTTGATGGATGCACACAACCCTAAGAGAAAGGGTCAGCCGAATACCACCATAGACCAGTCTGATGAGCCATTGGTAATAGCTGTAGAGATAACCGAAATGCTATCTACTTCAGCAGAGCCTTCGGTCTATGCAGCAGCTATGCCTCCACCTCAATCCTCAGTGCCCCCAGCAGCCCCTATTACATGTTCCACCTCAGCTTTGAAGCCGGTGCCTATGCCTACTGCTCCACTTTCTATGTTGCGAGTCTCCTAGACACTGGTGAGCCTAAACAACTGGATACAGACAACCACTGCAAATCTGTCTGATATATCCAGTACTGTTGCAGCGCAGTCATCTATTCCGGCACCCCAGATTCCTCCAACAGTGGAGGAGACATTGAAGAAGCTCTTGGAGAACCTGACCACTATGAGGAACACTTTGGTAGAGCATGGATTAGTGATTGAGGAGTTGGGAAAGCAAGTAAAGAAAATGAGGAAATCCCAGGCGTCCAAGAAATCAGTTGACAGGCTGCGGAGTGAGGTGACCAAGATTGCAGCAAATGGAGATCTTCCATTTGACATGCTGATGGATCCATCTCTAGCAGCACCAGCAGCACCATCATCTCCAGTGACACTGGCTGGCCAGTCTGAAGAGCCAGACCTGGCTGCCGACACTGCCGAGGTGGTGCGCCAGATGTTCACCAACCTAGCTACTCCCAGAGTCGAGGATGATGAGATCTAGTTAGAGGAGACTAAGGGCGGTGACGCTACTGTGGACACAAAGATGTCAAATGAGACATAGGGAGTCTTCTTCACTCTTACCCTTCCTTTACTCTTATTTTGTTAAGCATTAGGGACAATGCTTATTTTTATTCCGGGGGAGGGGGGGAGTGGAGTTTATTGCTTCTTTTTTATTTAATAGCTTCTTTTTTATTTAGTAGCTTCTTTGTATGTTTTAGTGGATAATAAGCCTTTGATTTTCTTAATGCCATGGTTCTTTTCAAAGGTAGTTTTTGTGTGAACCGGGTGACTCTTCCCAACGATGGATGGCGTGACAACCTTCTTAAGGGATTGAGTCCGTCTTTGGTGTCTAGGTATTAATAATAGTAGTAATGAATAAAGAGACCTAATTGAGTCATGCTCGAAGAGTCAAACATGCTTCACTTGGTACCAACACACTTAACTACGTGGTTATGATTAAAAATAGGGTTTTTGGAAAGAAATAGCTCTAGTTAGTGACCTTGTGACTCTTGTGTTGACTTAGGTAATCATCGAGTGGTTTAATCGAACCATAGTGATTTTTAATCTTGAATATAGTTATTGTGGGCCTTCGACTCTATCCTCTTTAACAATCCAGCTGGGTGAGAGGTGAGATGTTTTTGTTGCAAGTCCAAGTACCCGTGCGAATGGTCTAGAACTTGCCCCCAATGTGTTTCAAGGCAAAATCTTAAGTTTTGCTTGGCTTGAGAAGTGATTGTAGGCTCTCCTTGACCCGCTTGAAGTTTTCCATTGCCCACCAATGTTATTATCCCTAGTCAACCTATTTGAGCCCCAAACCTTTCTCATATGATAACCATGTTATAAGCCTTTACCCGTTTTGTCGTGACCCTCTCTTGGCACCCGAGCTTTCCTTAACACTCTTGTGAAAAAATTGGCTAAAAACGTAAGTTTGGGGGAGAGACGAGGAACTTGAAAAAGGTATCAAGGCACAAAAAGAGAAAAGAAATTATGAGAAGGAAAGGCAAGAAAAGTAAAGAACAATAAGAAAAATGCAAAAAGTAAGTGAATAACTTGAAGAGTTAAAGGGATTCAAATAAAAGTAATGATGCAAAGCATGGAGAAATCAAAGAGGGAGAAAATGAATGTCATGATCAAAAAAGAGTGATGTTAAGTCTCTCTAGTTCCCCCAAGGAAAAGAAAATGGCTCAAAGAATTGACAAAGCATGAGCCGAGAATAGAAATGGAGTGCTTAAGGAAAGATGAACTCGTTCAATCATATCATACCCAACCTTAGTCCAAAAGCCTTCATTGCATTCCAATAAAAGCCCTACGTGATTTCAAGCCAAGTAAGCTTACATTAGTGGTGATCTACATGAGGGGCAAGCCTATGGTGCTTAAAGTCGTACTTACGACATTCTTTTGAGAGAGATGAGTGAGCCTTTCGCAAATCTTTGGATTGAGTGCTAAATTCTTAAGCAAGATAGGAAACGGAGAGAAGACGAGGAGGAGTTTGGAATCCAAAATGGCCTACATGAAAGATCGAGCTTAGTTGATGAATAAAGTCAACTCTTGATGAGGAAGTGTCACATTAGAACTATTTGTGCATAAAGTTTAATTTGTAGCCTTGTTGATAATTCATAAGTGGTGTGGGTAATTGTTGATCCCAACTTATGTATGAATGATTCACCTTTGCTTAGCTGGAATGACCCTTAACTTGTGGAGGTGGGAACTAATTTATTTGTTTGAGGACAAGCAAAAACTTAAGTTTGGGGGAGTTGATAAGTGTTAATTTTGAACACTTATTAGTGACTTTTTGCTTTTTTTTTAGTCCAAAAGTGTTTAATTGTGTTCTCGAAAACTGATGAAATGTGCTTAATTGCAGGAATATTGGAAGATGAACTCCCGAGATGAAATCCAACTCAAGAAGGAGTAATCTGAATTCGAGGACATAAAAGGAACAGAAGCTCAGAAGTGCGGACAATAGAATATCATCTGCAACCGCAGATTATGAAGGAAAAGTCAGCAGATTTTGGTGCAAAATGCGGTCCCCACATGAATTGTGCGGCCGCAAAAGCTGGCCTAGTATGTAAAGTGCGGACCGCAGAAGAGTAAGATGCGAACACAGTTACAAATCTGCGGACCGCAGAAAAAGTGCCTTGCGACTGCAGATTAGAATTATGCGGACGCACACTTCCAGTCCTGACAAGTTGAGGAATTCAGCGGACAACACATGGAATTGTGCGGCCGCAAAACCTCCCCAAGGGCATTTTTGTCCGAAATTTTCAACCCTGTATAAATAGACGAGTTTCACATTTTTTGGTCAACTTTTGACATCAACAACTACAGTAGTCGTTTCTCTTTGCTTCTTTTAGTAGTTTTCATATTTTGGGATATTTTAACATAGATTTTATCATTTTCATTTTACAATATGAGTTTAATTAGCATATGTTCTTCTATTTCTTCAATTTCAAGCATGAGTAGCTATATTTTTACTAGGGTTGTGACCCAACCCTAGTGTGCAAACCTTGTGGGTATTTGATTTAATGCTTGTTTTATTTAGCCTTGTTCATGCTTTAATTTGTGGAATAAATGGTTGCAAACATTAATTCATGCTTATTTGACTTAGTCTCTACTTGAAATTGGGTCAATCGAGAGATTGATAATCCCAATTAAAGGGTTCAACCTAGAGATAGTAATAACCCGACTTGAGCTTTTATCAACTGTTTTGAGCAATACCCATTTGGACTTAGAAAGCCAATTGAGCAAAATCACTCTATGACCGAGAGGTATTGAGTGGGTAATTGAGTGTTGATACCTATAATACATACCGATCAACAAAACAAGCATTGAGGTTATATCCCACTAGGAAAACACCTAGGTGATGGTCATAACTTATGATTTTACAAAACATGAAAAACAACAAAATCAATTTCCTAGTTTCATTTCGTAACTTTGCAATCTTAGTTTAAAATAGACATAGAAACAACCCCAATTTGTGAAAGTATAAATTGAAATAGTTCAAACTCATGTACTATAATATATACTCCTAGTTCCCATATATAGCTCCCTGTGAAAATCGACCCCGACTCTTGTTGGGTATTACTATTACAATCGATTATTTCATATCTTTGATTTGAGATGTGAATTGAACGGGATCACTACACCTATAATGTAGAGTGTAGAAGAACCTTAGTAAGCAAAATTGTGACCAATGATCATCCTTGAAGCCATTTTTAAACCATAGGACATACCAAGCTTGCCCTAGTATTTGTCTGTAACCATTTGAACGTACTTGTTTTGCAGTGTAATGCCTGCTTGCCTTACCTGTTCCACATGTCTTTAGGCCACCACCAGAATTAGTATGGATCCATGCTAATACCACTTGAAAGTCACCTATAAACACGCAGAAAACACAAAAACAAATATAAGGGGTAGGTTGTGATCTTTTATAAAGTGACATCAGCCCGGGGCTTTTTTTACAAACCTAACCCTAAGGTTAGGAGTTTGAGACTTGTCAAGGTTGATTAACCTCCTCTCTGCACTTGGCTGTTCAGAGAATTAATGAAACTGGATTGTACCTGCAAAAGAAAACACAAGGTTAGTTAAATAATCAGTCATTGTGTTGTCTTCCCTTAATACATGCTGAAACAGCACATTAAAATGCTCCTTCATCTCCTTGATCCTCTTGAATTTAGCCCCAATACACCATGGAGGATCCCATTCTCCTTCAATGATCTTCTTTATTCCCAGTGAATCTGTCTCCAATATTAAAGGATGTAGGTCATGGGCTACACAATAAGATAGTCCTTCTTATATAGCCTTTGCCTCTGCCACAATATTAATTGTTTCCTCTAGTTGTTATGCTTGTGCATACACAAAATCACCTTCACCATTCCTCACACAAAAGCCAAGAGAACGGGGTATGGATTGCCCCTTGATGCTCCATCAATATTACACTTTTGCCATCCAGTATAAGGCAATTGCCATGTCACTCTTTTAGTTATAATCATTGGCCTATACTCCTCAAAATCCTTATCATGTTTGGCCAAAGATAGGGAATGTGAGTCAGCCGACTATAACTAACCTTTGCCAAGAAGTATAGTGTCTTGTTGATCTCATGTATTACCCTATTAACTGAAACTGATCCACCATCCCTATTGGTGTTTCTCATCTTCCACAACTCCCAAGTTACAATTACTTGCACTGCCTAAAATAGTGGCTTCAGTTTTGGACAACATGAAGCCTTCCACCATGCCCTAATAACCTGATGCACATGTACCAGTTGAACATTGATCCTTGCAGCATTCATAAATGTCTTCCAAGCCCTAGTAGCAGTAGTGCATGTCAAGAACAAATGCTCAAAAGATTCCTCGTGTGTAGGTTGACAGCACCAACACCTAGGAATACATATGTACCTTGCATTCTCCATAAATCATTAGTAGCTAGTTTGCCCCTCCATAGCCTCCACAGAAAAAATTAAATCTTGAATGGCAACCCATTAATTTTGCTTGTATTCAAGATTAGGTTTTGTTCTATGTCTCACCATATGCCAAGCATTCCTCACTGTAAACTTACCTCAAGATGTAGGTTTCCATAAAGGTTTTTCCCTGTAGCCAGTACTACCTTCAAACTGCACCTTTTGTTTAATATGTTCAACAATATCTTCAAGAAAAGTTTGGTCAATCAGCACCTCATTCCGGCTAGCTTCTTGCCTCAATTCTGCCACTTCTTACAAATCCTCATTGATGTGAAACTCAGTTGGCTCTACGTGATATGCACTACTAAAAAATCAGGTTTTAGCGACGGATAAATTTTGTAGCTAAGTATAAAAATCTATTGCTAATCTCATTTAGCGATGGATTATCAACTGATTAACAAGAAATTCTGATAGCTACGAGCATTTTAGAGACAGATTAACGCCGACGTTCGTAGCTAATTCTAATTTTTTTTTGTAGTGTACAATGCCCCTAAGCCAGTCCAATTTTCATGCCATATATATGTAGTACGACTCTTCATCTCCCACAGTATTTCATGCTCCACATTTTTCTTTGCATTCAACATCGGCCTCCATACATGAGATCATTTCCTAAGATGCACTACTCTAGGAAGTTCTTTCTTGCAGTACTTGTTCCACATGAAGTTAGACCATAGTGATTTGGTTGTTCTGGATCCCCACCACAGCTTAGTAAACAAAGCTCTAGAGACATCATGTACAGATCTGAAACCTAATCCACCATCTTCTTTAGGCATACATAACTTCTGCCAAGAATCCCAATGCCTACTCCTGCCTTCCTCCTTTGTACTCCAAAAGAATCTTGCAAGTTGTGAAAATGTTCAATAATATTATCTGGAGGATCGAGGACTGATAATATATGTATTGGCATACTTTGCAACACACTAGTGATGAGTGTTGTCTTTCCTCCAAATGATAACAACTTCCCTTTCCAAGAGTGCAACTTAGATCTCACCTTTTTTATAAGATCATTGTAGTAATCCTTCCTTCTTCTAGTGCTGAAGATAGGGCATACCAAGTAGGTAAAAGGAAACTCTCCTCTAGTAAAACCTGTAGCATCTTATACTGCTTGAACCAATGAATTTGTAACATTGGCATGCATATAGTATGAACTCTTAGCTTTATTAATCAATTGTCCAGAAATCCTCTTATAGCTTCCCAATACTATCATCACCTTCTTCAAAGATTCTGAATGAGCTGAGGTAAAAATAATAGTATCATCAGCATATGTCAAATGATTCAGTGGTTCATACCACTTAGGCATTCCAAATCCTACAAAGGCTTTGTCTTCAAACAACTTGTTCAAGGATCTAGATAGCACTTCTGTTGACAATATGAACAATGCAGGAGACAGTGGATCACCTTGCTTCACCCCTCTTATGGACGTGAAGAAACCTTAATCTTAACAATTCACCAAAACTGTATACCAATTATTTGATACTAAGTTCCACACCACGTTAATGAAGTGCTCAGCAAACCCCATCTTCCTTAGAACATGTAATAAATACTTCCAAGAGACCCTATCATAGGTCTTCACCATGTCCAGCTTTATCACAACATTAGTTGGCTTAGCTCTCAGTCTTATATCGGTGAATTTCTCCTACGTGAAAATAATATTTTCAAAGATACTCCCACCCTTCACAAATATAGATCGATTAGGGGAGATCAAGGCAGGCAGGAACTTCTCCAATCTACCAAGTAGCACCTTGTATATCACCTTATTGATGAAGTTGCTCAAACTTATAGGTCTAAGATCATAAAATGTTTGCACCATAGGTTCCTTAGGCAGCAACACCAAATTAGTGTATGTGATGAACTTTGGAAGTGTAGTACCTCCATAGAAATGTAGTACCATGCTGGATATATTATAGCCAATAATCTCCCAACAGTATTGATAAAATGTTCTAGTAAATCCATTAGGACCACTACCACTATCTCCACTCAACTCAAACACTACACCATTGACATCTTTTAGTGTTGGATATCTCAACTCCTTGTTTTGCTCCACAGTCACCATAGAAGGCACATTGTCAAGCAAGGAAAAATCTGTAGGATCACTTTTTTTGGTAAATTGATTCTGGTAGAAGACCACATCAGCAACAACCAATTGAACTTGATTATCAATCCAGTTCCCATCTCCATTTTGATTCTTCTTCACTTGTAGCTTCCTTCTTTTTCCATTCACATTATTGCGAAAAAAGCTTGTATTTCCATCACCCTCAGCAAACCAAGTCATCCCAGCTTTTCGCTTCCAATATTGTTCATCAATACTCAAGTACTTCTTTAATTTTTCTTGGTCCTATTGGAGCACTATTTTATTAGCAATTGTTGGTTCCTCCTCAAACAACATCTCCTTCACCTTTACAGTGTCCTCCAGGATTGCCAATTGCTTAAAGATGTCACCATAAGTGACTCTACTCCATTTGGACAGTGCAACATTCACATTATTCAATTTGTTCTTGAACATGAGAAAAGGATCACCAATGAATTCTGCTTGCCATTTCGGCCACACAACCTCTTTAAAAGACTCATGTTTAGTCCAAAATTTGAGAAATCTAAACGGTTTAACATAATTTGAAGCATGTTCTCCACAACTCATGAACAAAGGGGCATGGTCTGATTCAGTTCTTATCAAATGCTCAACCTCAACAATAGGAAGAAGATTCTAGAAAGGAAGATTTACAAAAATCCTATCCAGTCTCTTAAAGATACACTCAGCATTAGATTTTCCATTCCACCAAGTGAAAGGACTCCCTTTGTAGCCTAGATCAAACAATCCACTTGATTAACATAAAAGGCAAAGTGTTCATACTCAGGAAGATACACTTGAAGACAACAATATCTTCATCTTCATGAAGTACCACATTAAAGTCTCCACCTACCATCCAAGGCATCTCCATATCACTTGCAAGATAGTACAAATTATGCCACAATTTCAACCTCTCAAGAGACGAACATTTTGCATAAACAAAAGTCATTATAACATGTTGGCCAATGTCATGATGAAACACCTTACCATTCACCTATTGTGCAGTTTCCATGACCAATTCCTATTTCATATTAGCATAAGAAAATAGAAGTAGCTTCCATGTTAAATCTTCTTCTGTACCATTGTATGTGCCTTGCATTATGAAATGGCTCCATCAAAGAAATGACAAAGAAATTTTGCTCTATTTGCCTGTTGATCACCCTAGGAAAGTCATGCTATGTATTCACAGACCTTATATTCCAAATTAATATTTTGTAGTCATTTAGTTTCTAACAATGCCCTTCTAGGTCTTGTAGTTTGTGGTGCCTCCTTATTGTGTGCCTACTTCTTACTTTTCTTACCTTCCTTAGCACTAACTCTAGGAGATAGGTTAGTCTCCCTTGCCACTACGTTTGAAATTCCCAGTTGTTGACTCATCATCTCCATCGTCCTCAAATTATTGTTGTTCTATTAGAGCTTTATCAATCCCCAAAGAAGCCACATTATGTTCCACTACGTCATGTAAGGTATGTAGATGAGTCTTCAATGGTAAATTGATCTGAAGCTGCATAGTCTTCCCTGTTCCTAATGCACAAGCCATTGAAATTGGCTCAATGTCTCTTGTTGCCTTCGGTGCTATAGCCTGCTCATTCTGCCCTTTAGCCATTATGTTTGCCTCTTCTATCACTATGGCATTATGCTGCATAGCTCCCAAAGCCTCCTGCATCACCCTGAATTGCAGCTCTTACACATTACCTAGGCTAGGATTTATTGTAGTAATATGTTCAGAAGTTACTACTCCATTAAGATCATAGGTCTTGCCATCAGTTGTTTGATGGTTTAACCTAACTGTATTCTTTAAGACCTCCATATTAACATTCCCAACTTGTTCACCACCCAAAATCTCCACTTGATCACCTACAAAATTATCAAAAGCCTAAGCAATTCCTCTAGGGTTTACTGTACCATTGGCGTTCTTCTTTCCAGATGCCTCTACAACATCCACCAGTGATTCTAGCTTGTTCTAGTGATCTGTTAGGGCCCCCAGTTGGTTGCTTAAGCTGCTGCACATTAGCTTCTTTCACAATCTCAGCCCTAGGTTTTTGCAACTAGGGTTTACTGTAGCACTAGTGTTAACTTTGTTTGCCTAGTTCACCTGTGTATTGTCCCTTTGATCATCGATTGCTGGACTATTATTTGCATCAAAATTGTCTTCTATAACTTGTACTTCATTACTCCACAAAGAGCTATCATTCCTAGTTGCTCGAGTTGACTTAATTCTCTTAGGTGATTCAGCAAATATTTGTGAAGGTGCCTCATGACATGAATGATTGAGTGTAATATTGAGTGCCTCCTTTGGTGTGCCAAATCTTCTTTGGACCCAATTCACCATTATTTCTTTAGTAGCTACATCTCCAGTCCCAATACCACTAGGATTAAGACTCATTTCTATTTTCAATTCCAAGTTCCTTGATTTCCTCCACCCTAATACATGTGGTAATAGGATTAGTATTTCCATCCATAGTCGCTACAATAATCCCAGCTTCACTTGTATTAGAGCTGGATTGTCAGCATTCCTCAATTGTTTCTTCTCATATACCTTCTTGGCTTCATTCTCCAGAAGTTGCTTCTCTTTTTCCTTGACATTACCATTCGTTTTGCCATCAATGATCCTCAATATTGGGTTTCAATTTCTTCAACCTCTAAAGCATCAAATTTGTTCTTAGTTGATACTACATCTTCATTGGTCTTACCTTTCAATTTGTCATCCTCCTTCTCCTTTACATTATCAATAATCTGATCTCTTTTGTCTTTTAGATGCTTATTCTGCCTTTTTGGCATCCATTCTTGCTTTGCAGGGTTAGGAACTAGCTTCCAAAGAACTTTTCCACTTGTGAGCACCATGGTGGTGTTGGTTGTAGTACCAACCAACTCTTTACATTTGCTACTTTCATCAACTTCATTAAACCTCCTATGTAGCTCAAGATGAATTACCCAACAATCCAATTCATTATGCCCTTGCTTATTACAAGTCTTGCAATATGTTGGCATGTAATCATATTTAATTTTGATCCATTTAGATTCCTTAGGCCCAGACTCATCTTCCTCTTCTTTTATTTTAATTCGTTGAGGAAATTTAGCTAATAAACTAACCTCAACCTTCACCTTTGCACAACTAGGTCTAGTACCATTTTGCGTTGCAAGATCAACATGCAATGAATTACCTATTGCCCTTGCTAAGGAGAAGACAAATTACTTACCAAAGAAATTGAGATCCAAATCAGGAAAGCTGATCCAAGCTACTGCAATAGGTGTTTCCTCCTCAGGCTTCCACCATGGATTCCACTTCGTGCACCTCGTCTGCCACATCTCACCTTGAGCTTTTAAGTAGAATGCAGACTTTGATAAAAACTGAACATAATCCTCCATTAAAGACAACCTTTTCAACACATGATTGTCTTCAATAAAACCTATTGAACATGCTCCTTTAAGTTCACATTAAATGGGAATGACTTTGCATAGTTCATTGATGACAGGCTTCCTATACAAAAATTTGTCAAGAACTGTCAGTTGAAAACCTTTTTGAATGATTAATAGTTTAACTTCTTACTTCTTCCACTTGATTATAGATTTACCATGAAGGAACTCGACTAGTTCGATAGGCATTTTGGCTAGGGTTTGCATGGGCATACTCGGGTTGTAGTAATTAAGCATAGTTTTGAGTGGATTAGGATTGGTAGATGTTGTTTGGGGTTGTGGGGATGGTAGGGACGACTGGGAGGCTGGCCAGTGGCCGGAGAAGCCATTAATGGCCTGTGAGATGTTCATGCTTCTGTCATCTAAATCGCCAGAGCTTTCCTCCTCACACGTGGGTTTCTTGGGTTTTGAAAATGGATAAGTAAGTTTTGTTTTTGTTTTTGTACTCACAGCCTTTTGAAAGCTTAGTATCTTTTATGAAGGAAATTTACAGGTTCGGATTTAGGCCAAGACCCCCACCAATAATAGATATTTTTAATGAAAAAAAGGGCGCACGCGCACACACATATTTTTGTATGAATTTTTCCTTCGTTTTTCTTGTATTATCTGAAACTTAGTTTTTGCTGCCGATACATGAAATTTTCTCTGTGTATCGTATATGAAACATTAATCGAAAAAAAAGATGATAATACTATCTTATTAGTTCAAACTAGATAGCTACTGATCATTTCACAGAGTAATTTCTGTACTGCAAGGATGTTGAATTGACTAACTTTGATGCTACCAAGTGATACAACTATTATGAAAAGCAGACACTATCCTAAAAAAATATTTGCTTTTGATGTCTATAACTGCGTGCAGCATTTGTCTCTGTGTATATATAATTGTGTAAGAGAAGAAATCTAGGTAGACAATGTGAGCTCTACGAACAAATCAATTTGCATTCACATGAAATATTGATGGCAAACCAAGTCACAAGCAGCCACATCACAACAGGGGAAAGAAGAAATATTTACAACACTAAATACTCAATTTGAATTTTTTATGCTCACAAGTCGAGCAAAACCAAAGACCAATATAATGTACAATTGAACACGGAAAAACATCCTTTATAGAAATAATAATAATACATATAAATTCCGCCTAAGGCTGTAGCCCTTGCCATATTTCTCATCCTTTTTTCCGACAATTGTAGGGTTTTCTCTCTCACGATCGACATTAATCTTTTACTGCCTCCGTCTCTGTCTCCGCCACCTCCGCCGCCATTGTATGTCACAAAATGTGCCTTTGTCAATAGCAGTGGAAACAGGGTCCGCGCCGCAAAAGAAAACATAAGATCAAAGAAGGTGATGAGAAGGTCGGTGGTAACGTAACTTCCATTGACGATGGCATGAATGTAGAGGAAGATGATAGTTGTAGCGAGTATGATTTGGAGGAAGATTATTGCCCAAATGGCTCAGGGAAAATGGATAAAGCTTTGTGGGAGAAGTACTACAAACAGGTTCGAGAGAGCGAGGTAAATCTTAACCTTTCACTTGAAATGGCATTATAATTTAGCTTTCTCCCACTCTGTAACGATTAATTTGAGTCGTTCGCGAAAATTTGGAGTCAAATTAGCTATTTTTCAGCTTATTTAGGCACAATAAGTGCAAATTAAGATATTGTTAGATCCTTGAGTTCAAGTTAATAGAGGACCTGACTGAATTTTACTTAATTCATGTTTTAAAGAAGACAAAAAAAAACAAATTGCCTTAGTAATGGAATATGTGTAACAACCCGACCGGTCATTTTGAGCTCTAGCGTGTCGTTCAGTGGTTTGAGGTCGTGAGCAGCTTCGTTTCAGTTATTATGACCCGTGGGCGTGGTCGGAATTGAATTTCATGAAGTTTAGAGTTGGTTTGGAAAGAAAATTCTCATTTCAGAAGCCTTAAGTTGGTGAAATCAACGAAGAATGGAATTTTGAGTAAACGATCTCCGAATCAGGATTTGAAGGTTCCAGCAGGTTCGTATGATGATTTCTGACTCGGGTGTATGTCTGGATCGGGTTTTGGATAACCCGGGAGCGTTTCGGCGTATATTATGGGAGTTAGCATTTTAGAAGGATTTCATGAATCTGGGGTTGGAGTGCATATCAGTGAGGTTGATGTCCATTTGGGATTTCGAGTCTGGGAATAGCTCCAAATGGTGATTCTGGAGTTGGGAGCGCGATCGGAAGTGAATTCGGATGTCCGGAGGTCATTTGGCTAAAGATAGAAAGAAATCCGGCCGGAAGTGGAAGTTTTGATATTGAGGTCGAAATGCGATTCCGGAAGTTGGAGCAGGTCCGTAATGTTGAATATGACTTGTGCGCAAAATTGAGGTCAATCGGACCTGATTTGATAGGTTTCGACATCGGATACAGAAGTTTGAAATTCTAAGTTCTTAAAGAATTGGATTTGAGTGCGATTCGTGATTTTGGCGTTGTTTGATGTGATTTGAGGGCTCGAGCAAGTCCGTATCATGTTATGGGACTGAGTCGTGTGTTTAGACAGGGTCCGGGGGGTCTCGGGTGTGTTTCGGGGTGGTTTCGGGTCATTTCGGAGTGATTTGTTGTTGCTGGTTTCTGGTGCTGCTGGTGTCCAATACGATCGCAGCCTTAGCTGTGCGATCGCGGAGAAGAAATTGAGGGGCGAAGATTTTGGCCTACGCGATCGCGGGTGCTGGTGTGCGATCGCGGTGAAGGGCTGGGCAGGCTTGTGCGATCGCATACGGGGAGCTGCGATCGCGGAGAAGGAATTTGGAGGGATGCTGGTTGGCCTACGCGATCCCAGGAGGTGCAATGCGGTCGCGAAGAAGGCTGGGGCTTGGCCTATGCGATCGCGAAGGCATTCCCGCGATTGCGGAGATTAAAGATCTGGGCAGTGTTGTTTAAAATGGGATTTTTTGCAATTCTCTTTCATTTTTCAAAAGCTATGGACGAATTTGGAGAGCTTTTCAAGAGGGATTTCATCAAACTTCAGAGGTAAGAGGATTCTACCCATTTCTAAGATTAATACAAAATTATTACATGGTTTTGATGTCAAATTGGTAGGAAAATTTGATGGAAACCTAGAGTTTGGTAAATTTAATTTTAGCAACCAATTGAGCTTAATTATTGAGGTAAGTTGTATAAATACATTAGTAAAGATTTGGGTTGGGTTCTTCTTCAAGAAATTTCAGATTCCGGGCACGTGGGCCCGAGGGCATTTTGGCCATTTCTCCGAGCAGGGTTGGGAAAGTATATAATCTGAATTTTTTGTGAGTATTAGGATGAATTTTCATTGCTTTTTCATTTATGTGGTAGTTTCGGAGCGTTGCGCGTCCGTTGGGGTCATCGGAAGGGATTGGAAGCCGGTGTTGGAAATTCGGAGCGAGGTAAGTCTTCTTTCTAACTTCGTGAGGGGGAATCGTCCCCCTAGGTGAATTAATTCAATACATGTTATTATCTTCGGGGGCTACATACACACGAGGTGACGAGAGTCCATGTGTAGCTACTATTATGCCATGTCCGGGTAGCCTAGGACCCACTAGCATGCTTTATGTGTGTACCTGTAACCCTGCATGTAATATTAAACTGCTAATGTGATCGAAGACGTAATTGAATGTTTAAAAAGAAATCTAGAGTTCATATTGTTAACCTTCTAAAAGAAAATTGTTTCCGCTGTGAATATATGTGTACCTGGACTGGATTGTATCATGGAGTACTACTAAACTGGACAAATGAGTTTCAAAAATAAAGATTTCAAAACCTATATTTCATGTTTCTTTTAACAAAGACTTTACCATTTCCCTGAGAAAAACAATTTTCTTGATAAAATACGAATTAATTATGTGGATATGTGTAACTTTGGGTACCTGAGTCGCTTGAGTGATTCGCGAGCAGGAAGACCCTGTATTTGTGTATGTATTCTTATGAGCACCTGAGTTGCATGTATGATTCGCGAGCAGGCTAGCCGTATCATATTGAGAGGTGCACTTTTGGGACGGGCCGGTCGATCATTTGGCAGTGCAAAGAGAGGATTATTATATTGAGAGCCGCACTTTTGGNTTGGAAGCCGGTGTTGGAATTTCGGAGCGAGGTAAGTCTTCTTTCTAACTTCGTGAGGGGGAATCGTCCCCCTAGGTGAATTAATTCAATACATGTTATTATCTTCGGGGGCTACATACACACGAGGTGACGAGAGTCCATGTGTAGCTACTATTATGCCATGTCCGGGTAGCCTAGGACCCACTAGCATGCTTTATGTGTGTACCTGTAACCCTGC
>ML371335.1:50208-79301 GCA_005239525.1 Nicotiana knightiana | reverse complement strand
CGAGAGTCCATGTGTAGCTACTATTATGCCATGTCCGGGTAGCCTAGGACCCACTAGCATGCTTTATGTGTGTACCTGTAACCCTGCATGTAATATTAAACTGCTAATGTGATCGAAGACGTAATTGAATGTTTAAAAAGAAATCTAGAGTTCATATTGTTAACCTTCTAAAAGAAAATTGTTTCCGCTGTGAATATATGTGTACCTGGACTGGATTGTATCATGGAGTACTACTAAACTGGACAAATGAGTTTCAAAAATAAAGATTTCAAAACCTATATTTCATGTTTCTTTTAACAAAGACTTTACCATTTCCCTGAGAAAAACAATTTTCTTGATAAAATACGAATTAATTATGTGGATATGTGTAACTTTGGGTACCTGAGTCGCTTGAGTGATTCGCGAGCAGGAAGACCCTGTATTTGTGTATGTATTCTTATGAGCACCTGAGTTGCATGTATGATTCGCGAGCAGGCTAGCCGTATCATATTGAGAGGTGCACTTTTGGGACGGGCCGGTCGATCATTTGGCAGTGCAAAGAGAGGATTATTATATTGAGAGCCGCACTTTTGGGACGGGCCGATCGATCCTTCGGCAGTGCGTAGAGAGGTTGAGAGATGCACTTTTGGGACGGGCCGATCGATCCTTCGGCAGCGTATAGAGAGATTGAGAGGCGCACTTTTGGGACGGGCCGATCGATCCTTCGGTAGTGCTTAGAGAGGTTGAGAAATGCACTTTTGGGACGGGCCGATCGATCCTTCGGCAGTGCATAGAGGTTGACTATCTTATGACTCCGGCCGGTTGTCTTACCCTTGTGTGCACATGACTATTTGGTACTATTCTATTGGTATTGGCTTGACATGTATTTGGGAAAAAGTAAAGTGTACATGGTTGTTTATTCTCAGTGGTTACCTGGATTTTCTGTACTTGATATGTATTCGTTGCTCACTGTCTTACATGTCTATTGTATTTCATTGTATTCTGTCATATGCTGTATTGTCGGACCTTAGTAAGAGTCTAATTTGCCCTCTCGTCACTATCTATCTGAGGTTAGGCAAGCGACTTACTGAGAACACGTTGTTTTTGTACTCTTGTTGCACTTGCTGTGCATTTTATACCACAGGTACTTTCATAGCAATGTGGAGGTTTGGAGACTTAAACGAGATGCATCTTCCGGAGGCGATCCGCAGCTGACAGAGTCACCTTCATACTGTATCTGTTTCATTTTAAATTTCCTTTTCCAATGGTATTTCATACAGGCTTTGTAATATTTGTAAAATTCTTAGAAATTGCTCATGTACTCGTGATACCGGGTTTTGGGGATGTGTTGGGATTTATTTCATTAAACTGAATTGATGTGCTGTCGTATTTAAGTTTACTAAAATTTGTTTATTTGATTATGAAATGCAAGAAAAGGTAACGATTTCAAAAATGTTAAAACTGGAAAGTTATTTCAGTTAATTAATGGTTTGGCTTGCCTGACCTTGTGTCCAGCGCCATCACGACCTTAGGGATTTTGGGTCGTGACAACGTGGTATCAGAGCTAGGTTCCCGTAGGCCTCACGAGTCATGAGCAAGTCTAGTAGAGTCTTGCAGATCGGTACGGAGATGTCTGTACTTATCTTTGAGAGGCTACAGGGCTGTTAGGAGTACTTCCCGTCTTTATTCTTCATCGTGCGAGTTGATTTCTTTGAGGCTTATGCCTATGTTCATTTCTACTCAATCTTACGCGTCGCAGAGCGCTTGCTATGGATCAGGAGTTTGAGGAATGGGAATGGTGCTACGAATGTTATTCAAGATGCTTCCAGGTATAAATGGTCGTGGTTGTTGTTATGGCCCTGTGAAAGAGTAATATGTTGTTTCAGCTCAGTAGTTGTGTTTCTGGGAGCCTTAAGGCCGTGCTCGGGTAGTGATGATGGTTGCAATTGATTGTCGCGCGGTGTCGATATGATGCTAGAACGTTTGCCCGTATGTTGGGGAAGATGAATGGTTTGAAGGGAGATCTTCTCAGAGTATGATTTTGAGATTTCAGTGCTTTTGTTCTGACAGAGGGAAGGCATTTGGAGTATGAATGGCTCGGTTGGGATTGATAAAGTAGTAAGACTTGGTGTCTTTAAGCGAGACGGGGTACGCACATGTGACATGTATTTGTTGTCATTGATCGAATGGAATGTGTTAGGTTTGTCGGTGCTATGGTTTCTTCGGTTGTGTGGGGTCAGAGTATTGAGAGGAAGTATTGAGGAATGCGGCTGGCAAGAAATGATCCTGGAATAAATGTGGCGTAGGATGGGGTATTGAGGTCGCAGAGAGCGTGCATTTCAGCGTCGCTAGGAGGTGTCAGCAGGTGATTTCTACAGGTGGGTTGTCTTCTGGGATAGGTTAGCAATGGCGGGGTTGGCAGGTTCTGTGAGGGGTCCTAGTGGCTAGTCGATAGGAGATTGAATGTGTGAATGATGCTAGAGAATTCGAGTATTTGGGGAGTGCTAGCAAGAGAATTTGGAAGGTTTGGATGGATTGGCTGAGCCAGATCATGTTATCAGAGGAGAAGGATCTCAGCAGGGTCTAGAGTGGTGCAAGAAGTAGCTTCGGGTTAAGTGGGGGAGTCCCACCATCAGGAGTTAGGTTGTAGGATCGTCTTCGCATGGGGTTGAGGATTGTCGGCATGTTGGCAAGTTATTTCAGCTAAGGAAAAAGGAGTAAAACGGTACTTGTGTATAGGATTTGATGAATATGTACAAAAGTTGGTCCTGTCATATCAGGGTTAGGCTTTGGAAGATTCAAATTTTGCATAAGGCATGGGCGAGTTTAAAGGGTTGTGACTCAGACACGTGTTTCATTGAAAAAGGTGTTCCTGTGCTTAGAGAGCCTTGGGGGTTGATTGTATTCGGGGCCAGTCAGAGTGGGTGACTCTCAATACCGGTCCTAGTGAGTTCAAAAGTTAAAGAATGCGGCAATTAAGGATTTCAGGCAGCAGTATGTTCGGGAATCGAGCTTTTGCAGAGTAATCTCTGAGAGGAATGAGGACGGTTGGAACGTTCTATGATATGTTTCAGTATACAAGATGACATTGGAGGAGGGAGAGAAATAGACTCCGGATTGAAGAAAAGAATTATCAAAAGGGTATGAGACGGGTTGCGGGATTTGGGCAGCCTAGTCTCGTGAATCAAGGTCACTCGGGATGAGTGAGGGTTGAGTTTTCTATGGGTCGGAGAAAGTTTTTATTATTCCTGAGGCAATTGAAGATGATTAAAAGAAGATAGATTTATTAGCCATGGTTGAACTGGCACATTTGCGGCAGTGATCGGTCCCTTTGATGTGATTTAGTTATGCATGTAGTTTGTGTCGGTGTGTGCGGGGCTTGTCGGCCGTCGTAATGGATCTCATGTGGGAGCATTTGAATGTTATGGCCTGTCAGGTGTAGGCGGACCCCGGAAGGGTTATGGTGGTATAGACTACTACTTAAGGATTTGCATGATTGGGTGATAATGGGAATTCACTCGTGTGTTGAGATGGTACTCTTGAATTGAGTCAAGTAAAAAGTTTCTATATGATGAAGTGTTCACCCTATTGGTGGTTCGGAAGTTGTGATGGAATTCTTGCACTACCTCGTATTGGCATATTAGGTGCGGTAAGCAGTATGTAACTGGGAGTAAGAATCAAGATTTAGGTCCGATGTTTATAAGGATGTCATGAGCTCGGAAGAGAAAGACAAAGTGATTTTAAAGTTCAAAGTAAGCTGGTGTTATCTTCAGTGTCACCTGAGATCGGTATTCAGTGAAGGAGGCTTTGTACCCTAGTCCTGGGTTCTCAATGTGTTTTGCGTCCTTAGTGTGGTCGATGTTATGGATAGGCAGACTTGTTTCCTTGTGTGGAAGGTCGTGGAAGCATGACCGCGAAAAGATTGTGTAATGTATGACATGTAGTCACTTGAGAATTTACGCCTGGAAGGCGTTCGGTTCAGTTGATTATGGATTATGGGGTGTTAGCCCCGGTGATGATGGTTGTTCTCGTGTATTATGATAGAAGGTGGGTTAATATGGACCCAGGCAAAAGCTATTAGCTTAGTTGGTGCGAGCAAGGTAGTTTGATGTTTGTGGATGGATTTAAATATGATTATGGGCTCCGTATGAGCCAGGCATGTTCCTCTCAATAGAGCGCTTTTCTTGGAAAGATGTTAGAACATCGGGTGTTGTTCCGTCTTCGTCGAATTCATGTGTAACTGTGATTGTGTCGTGCGAGTTGTGAAACGGCTTGATAATTTCTTATGTGTTGAGGTCCCGCGTAGTGGGGATGCTATGTGAGCAGGATAGCTCTTGAGATCCAGAGTGTATATATATATCGCACCTCAGTTGTGCTTGAGTTTTGTTGCATATGGCTCTATCAGTCTCCCCAGGATGGTATTATGCACTTAGCGTGCTTGTGATCAATATTAAGTAATTTGTAATAGTGAGCGAATCAGCTCTGTATATATTTCCTTACGTGAGTTTTATGTTATTTGGATCGGGTGGCACGCCGCCACTGTGATGTTATTTGGGATCGGGTGGCACGCCGCCACAGGTATGTTATTTGGGATCGGGTGGCACGCCGCCACGGGTATGTTATTTGGATCGGGTTGCACACCGCAACAGTGTGATGATGAGTAAGGTTCCTATATTTATTTTCTTATGTTTTAATTCCTATTTTCTAGTAAGAACTCATATTAATTACATGAGCTTAATAGTTTCATCCTCAGTCGTTTCCTATTATCATGTTCGAGTTATGGCCTATTGGCGCGATGTGGTATCATGTGAGGTTGTTGGTCATGATGGGTGGTTTGTTTTCTGAGCAATTCATACTGGGTGAGACGAGATTTTTGGATCAGGGATCAGTGCGATGAGGTTATGTGAAGTGTATATTAAAGAACAAATACCATTATTGAGGTTCATACTAAAGTGATGATTCTAGTCAAGATGAGGCATTCAAGGATTTGTTAACTCTGCAGTTGAGTATGAATTTCTGCACATTTCCTCCGTTGTAGTGGTATCATCAGCATTATAGCAGGGTGTATGTATATTTTTTATGAGGTGCATTGGGAGCATCAGATTCGTGGAATTTTGGCTATTAAGGTTCAGGGAGTGTCATTGTGGTCAGATGATGAGTTGTGCGGTGCATGGTGTTGATTCGGCAAAGGTATGCGGTCATGTTCTGGTATATCGTATGGTAGTTGATACGGTGTTTATATGTTGGAACTAGGCCTGGCAGAGAAATTTCAGGTGTTTGAATGAATTCTAAGCTTATTATATGGATAAAGAAGAAATCTCCAGATTTGATCAAGCCATTGTGCTCAACAGGGTTGTGGTAGTACGGGCAGGTGCTCGAGGCAATAAACGGTGATTTCAGATAACTCCAGAGCAGTTCTTAGCACGTTCGAGGACGAACATCGGTTTAAGTGAAGGAGAATGTAATGACGCGACGGATCGTTTTGAGCTCTAGCGCGTCGTTCAGCGATCTGAGGCTGTGAGCAGCTTCATTTCAGGTATTATGACCCGTGGGCGTGGTCGGAATTGAATTTCATGAAGTTTAGAGTTGGTTTGGAAAGAAAATTCTCATTTCAGAAGCCTTAAGTTGGTGAAATCAACTAAGATTGGAATTTTGAGTAAACGATCTCCGAATCAGGATTTGAAGGTTCCAGCAGGTTCGTATGATGATTTCGGACTCGGGTGTATGTCTGGATCGGGTTTTGGATAACCTGGGAGCATTTCGGCGTATATTATGGGAGTTAGCATTTTAGAAGGATTTCATGAATCTGGGGTTGGAGTGCATATCAGTGAGGTTGATGTCCGTTTGGGATTCCGAGTCTGGGAATATCTCTGTATGGTGATTCTGGAGTTGGGAGCGCGATCGGAAGTGAATTCAGATGTCCGAAGGTCATTTTTAAGTCATTTGGCTAAAGATAGAAATTTGAAGGTTTTTGAGAAATCCGGCCGGAAGTGGAAGTTTTGATATCGAGGTCGCAATGTGATTCCGGAAGTTGGAGCAGGTCTGTAATGTTGAATATGACTTGTGCGCAAAATTTGAGGTCAATCGGACGTGATTTGATAGGTTTCGGCATCGGATGTAGAAGTTTGAAATTCTAAGTTCTTAAAGAATTGGATTTGAGTGCGATTCGTGATTTCAGGATTTCAGTGTTGTTTGATGTAATTTGAGGGCTCGAGCAAGTCCGTGTCATGTTATGGGACTGAGTCGTGTGTTTGGACGGGGTCCCGGGGGTCTCGGGTGTGTTTCGGGGTGGTTTCGGGTCATTTCGGAGTGATTTGCTGTGGCTGGTTTCTGGTGTTGTTGGTGTCCTATACGATCGCAGCCTTAGCTGTACGATCGTGGAGAAGAAATTGAGGGGCGAAGATTTTGGCCTACGCGATCGTGGGTACTGGTGTGAGATCACGGTGAAGGGCTAGGCAGGCTTGTGTTATCGCATGCGGGGAGCTGCGATCGCGGAGAAGGAATTTTAAGGGCTGCTGGTTGGCCTACGCGATCGCAGAAGGTGCAATGCGATCGCGGAAAAGGCCGGGGCTTGGCCTATGAGATTGCGAAGGCATTCCCGCGATCGCGGAGAGGAAAGATCTGGCAGTGTTGTTTAAAACTTGATTTTTAGCAATTCTCTTTCATTTTTCAAAAGCTATGGACGAATTTGGAGAGCTTTTCAAGAGGGATTTCATCAAGCTTTAGAGGTAAGAGGATTCTACCCATTTCTAAGATTAATACAAAATTATTACATGGTTTTGATGTGAAATTGGTAGGAAAATTTGAGGAAAATTTGAAGGAAACCTAGAGTTTGGTAAATTTGATTTTAGCAACGAATTGAGCCTAATTATTGGGGTAAGTTATATAAATGCATTAGTAAAGCTTCGGGTTGGGTTCTTCGTCCAGAAATTTTGGATTTTGGGAACGTGGGCATGAGGGCATTTTGGTCATTTCTTCGAGCGGGGTTGGGAAAGTATATAATCTGAATTTGTTGTGAGTAATTTTCATTGCTTTGTCATTTATGTGGTATTTTCGGAGCGTTGCGCGTCCGTTGGGGTCATCGGAAGGGATTGGAAGCCGGTGTTAGAATTTCGGAGCGAGGTAAGTCTCCTTTCCAACTTCGTGAGGGGGAATCATCCCCCTAGGTGAATTAATTCAATACATGTTATTATCTTCGGGGGCTACGTATGCACGAGGTGACGGGAGTCCGTGCGTAGCTACTATTATGCCATGTTCGGGTAGCCTAGGACCCACTAGCATGATTTATGTGTGTACCTGTGAACCTGCATGTAATATTAAACTGCTAATGTGACCGAAAACGTAATTGAATGTTTAAAAAGAAATCTAGAGTTCATATTGTTAACCTTCTAAAAGAAAATTGTTTCCGCTGTGAATATATGTGTACCTGGACTGGATTGTATCATGGAGTACTACTAAACTGGACAAATGAGTTTCAAAAATAAAGATTTCAAAATCTATATTTCATGTTTCTTTTAATAAAGACTTCACCATTTCCCTGAGAAAAACGGTTTTCTTGATAAAATACGAATTTATTATGTGGATATGTGTAACTTTGGGTGCCTGAGACGCTTGAGTGATTCGCAAGAAGGAAGACCCTGTATTTGTGTATGCATTCTTATGAGCACCTGAGTCGCATGTATGATTCGCGAGCAGGCTAGCCGTATTATATTGAGAGGTGTACTTTTGGGATAGGCCAGTCGATCCTTCGGCAGTGCACAGAGAGGATTATTATATTGAGAGCCGTACTTTTGGGAAAGGCCGATCGATCCTTCGGCAGTGCGTAGAGAGATTAAGAGATGCACTTTTGGGACGGGCCGATCGATCCTCCGGCAGTGCATAGAGAGATTGAGAGGCGCACTTTTGGGACGGGCCGATCAATCCTTCGGTAGTGCTTAGAGAGGTTGAGAAATGCACTTTTGGGACGGGCCGATCGATCCTTCGGCAGTGCATAGAGGTTGACTATCTTATGACTCCGGCCGGTTGTCTTACCCTTGTGTGCGCATGACTATTTGGTACTATTCTATTGGTATTGGCTTGAAATGTATTTAGGAAAAAGGAAAGTGTACATGGTTGTTTATTCTCAGTGGTTACCTGGATTTCTGTACTTGATATGTGTTCGTTGCTCACTGTCTTACATGTCTATTGTATTTCATCGTATTCTGTCATATGTTGTATTGTCGGACCTTAGTAAGAGTCTAACTTGCCCTCTCGTCACTACTTCTCTGAGGTTAGGCGGGCGACTTACTGAGTATACGTTGTTTTTGTACTCATGATGCACTTGTTGTGCATTTTATTGCACAGGTACTTTCATAGAAATGTGGAGGATTTGGAGGCTTAGGCGAGCTGCATCTTCCGGAGGCGATCCGCAGCTAACAGAGTCACCTTCATATTTTATTTGTTTCATTTTAAATTTCCTTGTCCAGTGGTATTTCGGACAGGCTTTGTAATATTTGTAAAATTCTTAGAAATTGCTCATGTACTAGTGACACCGGGTTCTGGGGATGTGTTGGGATTTATTTCCTTAAATTGAATTGATGTGTTGTCGTATTTAAGTTAATAAAATTTGTTTATTTGATTATGAAATGCAAGAAAAGGTAACGATTTCGAAAATGTTAAAACTGGAAAGTTATTTCAATTAATTAATGGTTTGGCTTGCCTGACCTTGTGTTTGGCGCCATCACAACCTTAGGGATTTTGGGTTGTGACAACGTGGTATCAGAACCAGGTTCCCGTAGGCCTCACGAGTCATGATCAAGTCTTGTAGAGTCTTGCGGATCGGTACGGAGACGTCTGTACTTATCTTCGAGAGGCTACAGGGCTATTAGGAGGACCTTCCCTTCTTGATTCTTCATCGTGCGAGTTGATTCCTTTGAGGCTTATGCCTATGTTCATTCCTACTCAATCTTACGCATCGCGGAGTGCTTGCTATGGATCAGGAGTTTGAGGAATGGGAATGGTGCTACGAATGTTATTCGAGATGCTTCCAGGTATAAATGGTCGTGGTTGTTGTTATGGCCCTGTGAAAGGGCAATATGTTGTTTCAGCTCAGTAGTTGTGTTTTTAGGAGCCTTAAGGCCGTGCTCGGGTAATGATGATGGTTGCAATTGATTGTCGTGCGGTGTCGATATGATGATAGAACGTTTGCCCGTATGTTGGGGAAGATGAATAGTTTGAAGGTAGGTCTTCTCAGAGTATGATTTCGAGATTTCAATGCTTTTGTTCCGGCAGAGGGAAGGCATTTAGAGTATGAATGGCTCGGTTGGGATTGATAAACTAGTAAGACTTGGTGTCTTCAAGCGAGACGGGGTATGCACCTGTGACGTGTAGTCGTTGTCATTGATCGAATGGAATGTGTTAGGTTTGTCGGTGCTATGGTTTCTTCGATTGCGTGGGGTCAGAGTATTGAGAGGAAGTATTGAGGAATACGGTTGGCAAGGAATCATCCTGGAATGAAGCAGGGCGTAGGATAGGGTATTGAGGTCGCAGAGAGCGTGCATTTCAGCGACGCTGGGAGGTGTCAGCAGGTGATTTCTACAAGTGGGTTGTCTTCTGGGGATAGGTTAGCAATGGTGGGGTTGGCAGGTTCTGTGAGGGGTCGTAGTGGCTAGTCGATAGGAGATAGAATGTGTGAATAATGCTAGAGAATTCGAGTATTTGGGAAGTGCTAGCAAGAGAATTTGGAAGGTTTGGATGGATTGGCTGAGCTAAATCGTGTTATCAAAGGAGAAGGATCTCAGCAGAGTCTAGAGTGGTGCAAGGAGTAGCTTCGGGTTAAGTGGGGGAGTCCTACCATCTGCAGTTGGGTTGTAGGATCGTCTTCGCATGAGGTTGAGGATTGTCGGCATGTTGGCAAGTTATTTTAGCTAAGGAAAAAGGAGTAAAACGGTAATTGTGCGTAGGATTTGATGAATATGTACAAAGGTTGGTCCTGTCATGTCAGGGTTAGGCTTTGGAAGATTCAAATTTTGCGTAAGGCATGGGCGAGTTGTAAGGGTTTTGACTCAGACACGTGTTTCATTGAAAAAGGTGTTCCTGTGCTTGGAGAGCCTTGGGGGTTGATTGTATTCTGGGCCAGTCAGAGTGGGTGACTCTCAATAGCGGTCCTAGTGAGTTCAAAAGTTAAAGAATGCGGCAATGAAGGATTTCAGGCAGCAGTATGATCGGGAATCGAGCTTTTGCAGAGTAATCTCTGAGAGGAATGAGGACGGTTGGAACGTTCTATGATATGTTTCAGTAGACAAGATGACATTGGAGGAGGGAGAGAAATAGACTCCGGATTGAAGAAAAGAATTATCAGAAGGGTATGAGACGGGTTGCAGGATTCGGGCAGCGTAGTCTCGTGAATCAAGGTCACTCGGGATGAGTGAGGGTTGAGTTTGCTATGGGTCAGAGAAAGTTGTTATTATTCCTCAGACAATTGAAGATGATTAAAAGAAGATAGATTGATTAGCCATGGTTGAACTGGCACATTTGCGGCAGTGATCGGTCCCTTTGATGTTATTTAGTTATGCATGTGGTTTGTGCTGGTGTGTGCGGGGCTTGTCGGTCGTCATAACGGATCTCATGTGGGAGCATTTGAATGCTATGGCCTGTCAGGTGTAGGCGGACCCCGGAAGGGTTATGGTGGTATAGACTACTACTTAAGGATTTGCATGATTGGGTGATAATGGGAATTCACTCGTGTGTTGAGATGGTACTCTTGAATTGAGTCAAGTAAAAAGTTTCTATATGATGAAGTGTTCACCCTATTGGTGGTTCGGAAGTTGTGATGGAATTCTTGCACTACCTCGTATTGGCATATTAGGTGCGGTAAGCAGTATGTAACTGGGAGTAAGAATCTAAATTTAGGTCCGATGTTTATAAGAATGTCATGAGCTCGGAAGAGCAAGACAAAGTGATTTGAAAGTTCAAAGTAAGCTAGTGTTATCTTCAGTGTCACCTAAGATCGGTATTCGGTGAAGGAGGTTTTGTACCCTAGTCCTGGGTTCTCGATGTGTTTTGCGGCCTTAGTGTGGTCGGAGTTATGGATGGGCAGACTTGTTTCTTTGTGTGGAAGGTCGTGGAAGCATGACTGCGAAAACATTGTGAAAACTATGACATGTAGTCACTTGATGGATTTCATATTAGGACTGAGTATAAAGAAGTGCAATATTGCTTAATTGAGAATTTTTGCCTGGAGGGCGTTCGGTTCAGTTGATTATGGATTATGGGGTGTTAGTCCCAGTGATGATGGTTGTTCTCGTGTATTATGATAGAAGGTGGGTTAATATGGACCCAGGCAAAAGCTATTAGCTTAGTTGGTGCGAGCAAGGTAGCTCGATGTTTGTGGATGGATTTAAATATGATTATGGGCTCCGTATGAGCCAGGCATGTTCCTATCAATAGAGCGCTTTTCATGGAAAGACATTAGAACAGTGGGTGTTGTTCCGTCTTCGTCGAATTCATGTGTTATTGTGATTGTGTCGTGCGAGTTGTGAAACGACTTGATAATTTCTTATGTGTTGAGGTCCCGTGTAGTGGGGATGTTATGTGAGCAGGATAGCTCTTGAGATCCAGAGTGTATATATATATCGCACCTCAATTGTGCTTGAGTTTTGTTACATACGGCTCTATCAGTCTCCCCAGGATAGTATTATGCACTTAGCGTGCTTGTGATCAATATTCAGTAATTTGTAATAGTGAGCGAATCAGCTCTGTATATATTTCCTTACGTGAGTTTTATGTTATTTGGATCGGGTGGCACGCCGCCACGGTGATGTTATTTGGGATCGGGTGGCACGTCGCCACAGGTATGTTATTTGAGCTGAATAGTTCCGTCCTGAGTCGTTTCCTATTATCATGTTCGAGTTATGGCCTATTGGCGCGATGTGGTATCATGTGAGGTTGTTGGTCATGATGGGTTGGTTTATTGTCTGAGCAATTCATACTGGGTGAGACGATATTTTCGGATCAGGGATCAGTGCGATGAGGTTAAGTGAAGTGTATATTAAAGAACAAATACCATTATTCAGGTTCATACTAAAGTGATGATTCTAGTCAAGATTAGGCATTCAAGGATTTGTTAACTCTGCAGTTGAGTATGAATTTCTACACATTTCCTCCGTTGTGGTGGTATCGTCAGATGATGAGTTGTGCGGTGCATGGTGCTGATTCAGCAAAGGTATGCAGTCATGTTCGGGTATATCGTATGGCAGTTGATACGGTGTTTATATGTTGGAACTAGGCCTGGCAGAGAAATTTCAGGTGTTTGAATGAATTATGAGCTTATTATATGGATAAAGAAGAAATCTCCAGATTTGATCAAGCCATTGTGCTCAACTGGGTTGTGGTAGTACGGGCAGGTGCTCGAGGTGTTAAACTGTGATTTCATATAAATCCAGAGTAGTTCTTAGCACGTTCGAGGACGAACATCGGTTTAAGTGGGGGAAAATGTAACGACCCGACTGGTCGTTTTGAGCTCTAGCGCGTCGTTCAGCGGTTTGAGGCTGTGAGCAGCTTCGTTTCAGGTATTATGACCCGTGGGTGTGGTCGGAATTGAATTTCAGGAAGTTTAGAGTTGGTTTGGAAAGAAAATTCTCATTTCAGAAGCCTTAAGTTGGTGAAATCAACTAAGATTGGAATTTTGAGTAAACGATCTCCGAATCAGGATTTGAAGGTTCCAGCAGGTTCGTATGATGATTTCGGACTCGGGTGTATGTCTGGATCGGGTTTTGGATAACCTGGGAGCATTTCGGCGTATATTATGGGAGTTAGCATTTTAGAAGGATTTCATGAATCTGGGGTTGGAGTGCATATCAGTGAGGTTGATGTCCGTTTGGGATTCCGAGTCTGGGAATATCTCTGTATGGTGATTCTGGAGTTGGGAGCGCGATCGGAAGTGAATTCAGATGTCGGAAGGTCATTTTTAAGTCATTTGGCTAAAGATAGAAATTTGAAGGTTTTTGAGAAATCTGGCCGGAAGTGGAAGTTTTGATATCGAGGTCGGAATGCGATTCCAGAAGTTGGAGCAAGTCCGTAATGTTGAATATGACTTGTGCGCAAAATTTGAGGTCAATCGGACGCGATTTGATAGGTTTCGGCATCGGATGTAGAAGTTTGAAATTCTAAGTTCTTAAAGAATTGGATTTGAGTGCGATTCATGATTTTGGCGTTGTTTGATGTGATTTGAGGGCTCGAGCAAGTCCGTATCATGTTATGGGACTGAGTCGTGTGTTTGGACGGGGTCTTGGGTGTGTTTCGGGTCATTTCGGAGTGATTTTCTATTGCTAGTTTCTGGTGTCCTATACGATCGTAGCCTTAGCTGTGCGATCGCGGAGAAGAAATTGAGGGGCGAAGATTTTGGCCTACGCGATCACGGGTGCTGGTGTGCGATCGTGGTGAAGGGCTGGGGAGGCTTGTGCGATCGCATGCGAGGAGCTGCAATCGCGGAGAAGGAATTTGGAGGGATGCTGGTTGGCCTACGCGATCGCAGGAGGATCAATGCGATCGCGAAAAAGGCTGGGGCTTGGCCTATGCGATCGCGAAGGCATTCCCGCGATCGCGGAGAGGAAAGATCTGGGCAGTGTTGTTTAAAACGGGATTTTTTGCAATTCTTTCATTTTTCAAAAGCTATGGACGAATTTGCAGAGCTTTTCAAGAGGGATTTCATCAAGCTTTAGAGGTAAGAGGATTTTACCCATTTCTAAAATTAATACAAAATTATTACATGGTTTTGACGTGAAATTGGTAGGAAAATTCGAAGGAAACCTAGAGTTTGGTAAATTTGATTTTAGCAACGAATTGAGCTTAATTATTGGGGTAAGTTGTATAAATGCATTAGTAAAGCTTCGGGTTGGGTTCTTCTTCAAGAAATTTTGGATTCCGGGCACGTGTGCCTGAGGGCATTTTGGTCATTTATCCTAGCGGGGTTGGGAAAGTATATAATCTGAATTTGTTGTGAGTATTAGGATGAATTTTCATTGCTTTGTCATTTATGTGGTAGTTTCGGAGCGTGGCGCGTCCATTGGGGTAATCGGAAGGGATTGGAAGCCGGTGTTGGAATTTCGGAGCGAAGTAAGTCTCCTTTCTAACTTCGTGAGGGGGAATCGTCCCCCTAGGTGAATTAATTCAATACATGTTATTATCTTCGGGGGCTACGTACGCACGAAGTGACGGGAGTCCGTGCGTAGCTACTGTTATGCCATGTCCGGGTAGCCTAGGACCCACTAGCATGCTTTATGTGTGTACCTGTAATCCTGCATGTAATATTAAACTGCTAATGTGACCGAAAACGTAATTGAATATTTAAAAAGAAATCTAGAGTTCATATTGTTAACCTTCTAAAATAAAATTGTTTCCGCTATGAATATATGTGTACCTGGACTGGATTGTATCATGGAGTACTACTAAACTGGACAAATGAGTTTCAAAAGTAAAGATTTCAAAACCTATATTTCATGTTTCTTTTAATAAAGACTTAACAATTTCCCTGAGAAAAATAGTTTTCTTGATAAAATACGAATTTATTATGTGGATATGTGTAACTTTGGGTGCCTGAGTCGCTTGAGTGATTCGCGAGCAGGAAGACCCTGTATTTGTGTATGTATTCTTATGAGCACCTGAGTCGCATGTATGATTCGCGAGCAGGCTAGCCGTATTATATTGAGACGTGCACTTTTGGGACGGGCTGCTCGATCCCACGGCAGTGCACAGAGAGGATTATTATATTGAGAGCGGCACTTTTGGGACGGGCCGATCGATCCTTCGGCAGCGCGTAGAGAGATTGAGAGATGCACTTTTGGGACGGGCCGATCGATCCTTCGGCAGTGCATAGAGAGATTGAGAGGCGCACTTTTGGGACGGGCCGATCGATCCTTCGGCAGTGCGTAGAGAGGTTGAGAGATGAACTTTTAGGACGGGCCGATCGATCCTTCGGCAGTGCATAGAGAGGTTGACTATCTTATGACTCCGGCCGGTTGTCTTACCCTTGTGTGCGCATGTGATGACCCGAAAGGTCATCTTGTGCAATTTAGCAGACACCTGTGTTTCGAGGCCCCGAAAGTCTCCGTAAATCTCACCTTGATATGCGTGCGTAGCCCGAGGCGTGTAGCCGGGAAGCTTTGATGTGAAAAACTTGATAAAAATTGATTTCATAATGTTTAATGGATTAAAGTTGACTTTGGTCAATATTTTTGGAAACGCACCCGAACTCGTGATGTGATGGTCCCGGAGGGTCCGTAGAAAAATATGGGACTTGGGCGTATGCCCGGAATTGAATTCCGAGGTCCCAAGCCCGAGAAATGAATCTTTGAGTTAAATTGTTTTCTGAAAATATTTAAGGAAATTGAAAATGAAATCTGATTTGAAAGTAATGGTATCGGGCCCGTATTTTGGTTCCGGCACCCGATACAGGTCTTATACATGATTTAGGCACTTTCTGTAAAGTTTGGTTGAAATCGGATTTCGTTTAACGTATTTCGGACTTAAAAATGGAAAATTTGATGTTTTATGAAATTTGATAGATTTCATGGATATTGAGGTTTGATTCTATGTGTGTGATGTTGTTTTGGCGATTTGATCACACGGGTAAGTTCGTGGGATGTTGTGTGAGTAATATGTGAAATTTGGTGTCATTCCGAGATGTATAGGTCAGTTCGGCACGTTGTTAGCGAGGTTAGAAAACTTTAAAATTCCTAAGTTGGTTCTTGAGGTTTGGGGGTGTAATTTCGAGTTTTAGCGTTGTTTTGAGTGTTCCGAAGGCTCGAGCGAGTCTGTATTATGATTTGGGACTCGTTGGTATACTTGGATTAGGGGTCGGGGGGCCCAGGTGCCTTCCCGGCACCTAACGGGGCTAAAAACTAGCAAACTCAGCTGCTGGTGCACCTGCTCTGGTGTGACCGAAGGTGCGGTTGCCCAGCATCGCAGGTACGAGACCGCAAGTGCGGTCCCAGGCATCGCAGGTGCGATCCCCAGTGGCCTGGCCAGCCATCGCAGGTGCGTTGCATTTCTCGCAGGAGCGAGATCGCAGGTGCGGTCTCCCCTTTCGCAGGTGCGATCCCAGACCCCCAGCCCAGCTCCACAGGTGCGAGGTTCTCCTCGCAAGTGCGAGACCGCAGGTGCGGTCGCATCCATCGCAGGTGCGATCCCAGACCCCCAGCCCAGCTCCACAGGTGCGAGGTTCTCCTCGCAAGTGCGAGACCGCAGGTGCGGTCGCATCCATCGCAGGTGCGATCACCGTTCAGGCAGTGAGATTAAATACGGGTTTTAAACCCATTTCTCTCAATTTTCATCTCCTTCCATAGACNGACCAGGTCTTGCAAGGTAAGTAGTTCCCACCCATAAACTTGTTTCATGCATGTGTCTTAGCCTAATTAATTACACAAATTAGTGCCAAAAATTCAAGAAAATGGGTAGTAACCTAGAACTTGTGATCACCTTAGAATTTTCAGTGAATTGGCCATGAAATCAAGTAAAAATCGTGTATTTATGATCCTTAGGCCTTGGGTGAGTGTTTCCTTCGAAAGTTTCGAGAATCCGAGCGAGCGGGCCCGGGGTCGAATTTTAATAAAATTGAAAGTATGCTAGGAAATGGATAATTAGGCCATGTAATTGAATATTTGAATCCTTATTGATATACTTGAGTTGATTATGCCTAGATAATACCATTCCGGAGTCAAATTCTAAAGGAAAAGCGGTGTTAGAAGGTTGATTGCTATACTTCGGACCCGAGGTAAGTGTTCGGTCTAACCTTAGCTTGAGGGAATAGGAGTTGAGTCTTGATTGCTACTTGCTAATTGTAGAGTATGATGTATAGGCATGGTGACGAGTATCTATACATTGGTGTCTAGCATGACCGTGAGTCCTTATATTGTGAATTTTTTGGTGTGGTGGTAATTTCCATGTTTAAATTGATAATTCCTATATGTTGGGAAGAATATGTGGAGGAAATTGTATCCTGTAAACTCTGTTGGAGCATTGTCCCAATTTGTGAGTTGAATAAAGAGGAAATATGTGATAGTACATTCTTTGGAGCGTTGGCTCAATTTGTGAATTGAATAGAGAGGAAATATGAGATATTACATTCTTTGGAGCATTTGGCTCAATTTGTGATAGAATAAATCATGGAAATGAAAGTGAAAGAAAGAGAAAGAGTTATTGAAATATACCCTTGCCGGGATTTAATTGTTTAATTGATGTTTCCCTTGCCGGGACTTAATTGTTTGATATTGTCTCCCTTGCCGGGATTTCTATTTCTATTTTGTTTACTCCCTTGCCCGTTGTTTGTGATTGATGTTTGGGTGAGGAAGAGTGTTAAAGCACGAAGGGTGATGTCGTGCACTTGTTTTGGTGAGTATGAGAGTAAAGCACGAAGGGTGATGCCGTGCACTTGTCTTGGTGAGAATGAGAGTAAAGCACGAAGGGTGATGCCGTGCATTGTTTGATATTGTCTCCCTTGCTGGGATGTTGATATTTCTGTTATTGTTCCCTTGCCGGGATTTCTATATCTGTTCTGTTTACTCCCTTGCCCCTGTTTGTGATTGCTGTTTGGGTGAGGAAGAGTGTTAAAGCACGAAGGGTGATGCCGTGCATTGTTTGACATTGTGAGGAAAGAGTGTAAAGCACGAAGGGTGATGCCGTGCCGTACGGTGTACCATTCCGTACCGATATTCATTCATTATATTATACATTGCATAGTGAGGACGAGAGTAAAAGCACGAAGGGTGATACCGTGCCATGATTTACATTGATTACATTATACATTGCATAGTGAGGACGAGAGTAAAAGCACGAAGGGTGATGCCGTGCCATGATTTACATTGATTATATTATACATTGCATAGTGAGGACGTGAGTAAAAGCACGAAGGGTGATGCCGTGCGAGTTTGTGATTTCCTGTCCTTATTGATATGTTGGCTTGTTGTTCCTTTCCTTATTAAAATTTCTTATATGAAATTGTCATCTCCCCACAGCATGTTCCCCTTCCTTTGTTAATTGATTTCTCCCTACATTTCCTATTCGTTGTACATATGTATATATATATATTTATCTGAACTGCACAGGTTTATTTGGTAGTCTGGTTCTAGCCTTGTCAGTACTTCGCCGAGGTTAGGCTAGGCACTTACTCAGTACATGGGGTCAGTTGTACTGATGCTACACCTGCACTTCTTTATGTTGTGCAAATTACACAGCCGGACCCGGAGGACATTATTAGTGGGAGTGTCTTCCAGCTTATCGTAGAGGCTTCAAGGTATACCCGCCGGTGTTCGTGGGCCTTGGCGTCTCTTCCATCCCTTTGTCTTCGATTCTGTCTTGTTTTTCCTTTAGCTTCAAAGGCAGACATGTATTTTCTTTCAGACTTGTATTTAGCACTCTTAGACAGTTCGTGAGTTGTGACTCCAAGTTTTGGGAAATTTACGCGTGGTTGTATTATGTTATCCTTACTTAGCTTATAACTATATTTAAATTCTGCTATTAAATTGTTGTTAAATTGCTAGTTGGTTTATATACGTTGGCTTGTCTAGCGGGTTCAATGTTAGACGCCATCACTGCCCGATGGAGGGATTTCGGGGCGTGACAAGTTGGTTTCAGAGCACTAGGTTACTTAGGTCTCACAACTCATGGACAACTTGGTAGAGTCTGAGGGATCGGTACGGAGACGTCTGTATTTATCCCCCAGAGGCTGCAAAAGTTAGGATGACTCCATATTTCTTTTCTTCTCGGTCGTGCGCTTTGATTCCGAGTACTGATTTAGTTTCTATTCTATTCTCTCGCAGATGGCGAGGACGCGTGCTTCCCTTGGTTCCGCCCAGCAGCCTGACACTCCTGCTACAGCTCCTACTCGGGGTCGAGGCTGAGGCCGGGGCCGGGGACGGGCTTAGTCTAGAGTAGCAGCCCCAGTGGAGGACCCTCAGGTCGAGTCTGACGAGGAGGTCCCAGTTCCGGCAGTCCCAGTTGGACCAGCTCAGGTCCCAGAGGGGTTCATAGCTACCCCAGTGCTTCAGGACGCCCTTGTCCGTCTAGTCGGACTCATGGAGAGTGTAGCACAGGCGGGTCTCCTTCCTACAGCACCAGCCGTCTCTCAGGCTGGGGGAGGTTCCCAGACTCCTGCCGCCCGCATGCCAGAGCCGGTAGCAGAGGGAGCACCTATGTCAGCAGATGCTCTGTGGAGACTGGACAGGTTCACCAAGTTATTCACTGCTACTTACACTGGTTCACCATTAGAGGATCCCCAGGATTACTTGGACAGCTGCCACGAGGTTCTTCGGAACATGGGCGTAGTGGAGTCCAACGGGGTTGACTTCGCTACTTTTCGGTTGTCTGGCGCAGCCAAGAGTTGGTGGAGAGATTATTGCTTAGCCATACCAGCTGGATCTACACGTTTGACTTGGACTCAGTTCTCAGAGGTATTTCTGGGGAAGTTCCTTCCCATTACTCAGAGAGAGGACCTTCGGAGACAGTTTGAGCGTCTCCAGCAGGGATCTATGTCAGTCACTCAGTACGAGACCAGATTCATCACTCTAGCCCGACATGCTCTTATGACACTTCCCACTGATCGGGAGAGGGTTCGGAGATTTATTGAGGGATTGGCCCGACCTATCAGACTTCAGATGGCTAGAGAGTCAAGTACAGACATATCGTTCCAGGATGCGGCCAATATGGCCAGGAGGATTGAGATGATTCTGTCACAGGGTGGTGGTCAGGGGGCTGACAAGAGGCCCCGTCATTTCGGCCGTTTCAGTGGAGCCTCATCTGGAGGCAGGGATTCTTCAGGCAGAGGTCATCCTCCCACACCTTTTCATTCAGCCCTCCAGGTTTCCCATGGTACTTCAGGTGGTCGTGGTTCTCAGACGCACTATTTCGATCAGCAGCCTTACAGTGCACCGCTGTTTCAGAGCTTCCGGGGTGGTCATTCCGGTCGATAGGGTCAGATTCAGTTCCCTCAGCAGCCGAGGTCTTGTTACACTTGTGGCGATCCGGGTCACCTTGCTAGATTTTGCCCTCGAGCATCAGGTAGTTCTCAGCATCAGGGTTCTCGTGCCATGGTACAGGCACCAGGTGTTCCACAACCTGCCCAGCCAGCTAGAGGTGGGGGTAGAGGTGCTAGAGGTGGAGGTGGAGGTAGAGGTCATAGAGGTGGAGCTCAGGCTGCCAGGGGTGGAGGCCAGCCAGCAGCCGGCCGTCCCAGAGATGTGGTTCAGGGTGGTGGGGCCCAGCCCCGATGTTATGCTCTTCCAGCCTGGCCAGAGGCTGAGTCTTCAGATGCAGTTATTACAGGTATTATTCGGGTTTGTGATAGAGATGCTTCAGTTCTGTTTGACCCAGGGTCCACGTATTCGTATGTGTCCTCTTATTTTGCACCATACCTGGTCATGCCTAGTGATCCACTGAGTATTTCTGTTTATGTATCTACACCAGTGGGTGATTCTATCGTGGTCGATCGTGTCCATTGTTCTTGTGTTGTGGTGATTGGGGGTCTTGAGACCCGTGTTGATTTTTTGTTTTTGGGTATGGTCGACTTTGATGTTATATTAGGGATGGACTGGTTGTCCCCATATCATGCCATCTTGGATTGTCATGCCAAGACAGTGACCTTAGCCTTGCTAGATTTTCCCCGTTTAGAGTGGAAAGGAACTCCTGGTCATTCTACCCGCAGTGTTATTTCGTACGTGAAGGCTCGGCGTATGGTCGAGAAGGGGTGTTTGGCTTATTTGGCTTATGTGCGTGATTCCAGTGTTGAGGTTCCCTCTATTGATTCGGTACCCGTGGTTCGTGAGTATCTGAGGTTTTCCCTTCAGACCTGCCAGGGATACCACCCCGCAGGGACATTGATTTCTGCATTGATCTGGCTCCGGGCACCCAGCCCATTTCTATTCCGCCATATCGCATGGCCCCGCCAGAGTTGAAAGAGTTGAAGGAACAGTTGCAGGATTTGCTTGGGAAGGGTTTCATTAGACCCAGTGTTTCCCCTTAGGGTGCTCCAGTGTTGTTTGTGAAGAAAAAGGATGGTTCGATGAGGATGTGCATTGATTACCGGCAATTGAACAAGGTTACAATCAAGAATAAGTATCCACTGCCGAGGATTAATGATTTGTTCGATCAGCTTCAGGGTGCCAAGGTATTTTCAAAGATAGACTTGAGATCTGGCTACCATCAGTTGAGGATTAGGGCATCCGATGTCCCTAAGACAGCTTTCCGCACTCGGTACGGGCATTACGAGTTCTTGGTCATGTCGTTTGGGTTGACAAATGCCCCAGCAGCTTTTATGGACTTGATGAACCGAGTGTTCAGGCCTTATTTGGACTCGTTCGTGATAGTCTTCATTGATGATATATTGATATACTCCCGCAGTCAGGAAGAGCACGAGCAGCATCTCAGAGTGGTTCTTCAGACTCTGAAGGATAGTCAGCTTTATGCAAAATTTTCAAAGTGTGAGTTCTGGTTGAGTTCAGTTGCATTCCTGGGTCATGTCGAGTCAGCAGAGGGTATTCAGGTTGACTCGAAGAAGATTGAGGCAGTCAGGAACTGGCCTAGACTAGCATTAGCTACAGAGATTCGGAGTTTCTTGGGATTAGCAGGCTATTATCGTCGGTTCGTGGAGGGGTTCTCATCTATTGCAGCCCCGATGACTAGGTTGACCCAGAAGGGTGCCCAGTTCAGATGGTCGGACGAGTGTGAGGCGAGCTTTCAGAGGTTTAAGACAGCTCTGACTACGGCACCGGTATTGGTTTTGCCCACAGGTTCAGGGCCTTATACAGTCTATTGTGATGCTTCCCGTGTTGGGCTTGGTGCAGTATTGATGCAGGATGGCAAGGTTATTGCTTATGCTTCGAGGCAGTTGAAAATTCATGAGAAGAACTATCCAGTGCATGATTTAGAGTTGGCAACCATTGTCCACGCACTGAAGATTTGGAGGCACTATCTGTATGGCGTGGCGTGTGAGGTGTTCACTGATCATAAGAGTCTTCAGTATTTGTTCAAGCAAAAAGAGTTGAATTTGAGGCAAAGAAGATGGTTGGAGCTGTTGAAGGATTATGATATTACCATCTTATATCATCCGGGGAAGGCCAACGTGGTGGCCGATGCCTTGAGCCGGAAGTGAGCTAGCATGGGTAGTCTTGCTTACTTATCAGTCGGAGAGCAACCTCTTGCTTTGGATGTTCAGGCGTTAGCCAATCGATTTGTGAGATTGGAGGTTTCTGAGACCGGCAGTGTTTTGGCCCATACCGTGGCCCGTTCTTCATTATATGACCGTATTCGGGCCAGGCAGTATGATGATCGCCATTTATGTGTTCTTAGAGATAGAGTCAGGCACGGAGATGCTAAGCAGGTTACGGTCGATGCTAAGGGAGTATTGAGGATGCAGGGTGGTATTTGTGTACCCGATGTCGATGGCATTCGTGAGTTGATACTTTAGGAGGCCCATAGTTCCCGGTATTCTATTCATCCGGGAGCCGCAAAGATGTACCAGGACTTGCGGCAGCACTATTGGTGGCGTAGGATGAAGAAGAATATTGTAGCTTATGTAGCTCGGTGATTGAACTGTCAGCAGGTTAAGTACGAGCACCAGAGACCCGGTTGTTTGATGCAGCAGATTCAGCTTCCCGAGTGGAAGTGGGAGCGTATCACCATAGACTTTGTAGTTGGACTCCCACGGACTCAGAGGATGTTTGATGCAGTATGGGTCGTTGTGGATAGGCTGACCAAGTCAGCGCACTTCATTCCAGTATCAGTTTCGTACTCAGCAGAGAAGTTGGCAAAGATCTATATGAGAGAGATTGTTAGACTGCATGGTGTGCCCATATCCATTATATCAGACCGAGGTACTCAGTTTACCTCCCATTTCTGGAGAGTATTTCAGCGAGAGTTGGGCACACAGATTGATTTGAGCACAACATTTCATCCTCAGACGGACGGGCAGTCCGAGCGTACTATTCAGATTTTGGAGGATATGTTGCGAGCTTGTGTCATTGACTTTGGTGGTTCATGGGACCAGTTCTTGCCTTTAGCTGAGTTTGCCTACAACAACAGCTATCAGTCGAGCATTCAGATGGCTCCGTATGAGGCGTTGTATGGTAGACGATGTCGGTCTCCAGTCGGATGGTTTGAGCCGGGAGAGGCTAGATTGTTGGGTTCTGAGTTAGTCCAGGCATGGTGAAGATCATTCAGGACAAACTTCGTACAGCTCAGTCCAGGAAGAAGAGCTATACGGATCGCAGGGTTCGAGATTTGGCATTTATGATAGGCGACCGGGTATTTCTTCGGGTGTCGCCCATGAAGGGCGTGATGAGATTCGGAAAGAAGGGCCAGTTGAGCCCTAGGTATGTTGGTCCATTTGAGATTCTGGACAAGGTAGGGGAGGTGGCCTACAGACTTGCCTTGCCACCTAGTTTGTCAGTCGTACATCCAGTATTTCACGTGTCTTTGCTCCGGAGGTATGTTGCATACCCATCTCATGTACTTGACTTCGGCGGTGTCCGGTTGGACAAGGATCTGTTTTATGAGGAGGAGCCGGTATCCATATTAGATCGACAGATTCGTAAGTTGAGATCGAAGAGTTATCCTTCGGTCCGTGTTCAGTGGGGAGGTCAGCCTGTTGAGGCAGCTACTTGGGAGTCCGAGGAGCCCGATATGTGGAGCCGTTATCCCCACCATTTCCCCGATTCAGGTACTTTTCTATGTCCGTTCGAGGACGAATGGTTGTTTTAGAGGTGGAGATTGTGATGACCCGAAAGGTCATCTTGTGCAATTTAGCAGACAACTGTGTTTCCAGGCCCCGAAAACCTCTGTAAATCTCACCTTGATATGCGTGCGTATCCCGAGCGTGTAGTCGGGAAGCTTTGATGTGAAAAACTTGATGAAAAGTTGATTTCATAATGTTTAATTGATTAAAGTTGACTTTGGTCAACATTTTTGGTAAACGGACCCGGACTCGTGATTTGACAGTCCCGGAGGGTCCGTAGAAAAATATGGGACTTGGGCGTATGCCCGGAATCGAATTCCGATGTCCCAAGCCCGAGAAATGAATTTTTGAGTTAAATTGTTTTCTGAAAATATTTAAGGAAATTGAAAATGAAATATGATTTGAAAGTATTGGAATCAGGCCCGTATTTTGGTTCTGGCGCCCGGTACAGGTCTTATATGTGATTTAGGCACTTTCTGTAAAGTTTGGTTGAAGTCGGATTTCGTTTAACGTGTTTCGGACTTAAAAATGGAAATTTTGATGTTTTATGAAATTTGATAGATTTCATGGATATTGAGGTTTGATTATATGTGTGTGATGTTGTTTTGGCGATTTGATCACACGGGTAAGTTCGTCGGATGTTGTGTGAGTAATCTGTGAAATTTGGTGTCGTTCCGAGATGTATAGGTCAGTTCGGCACGTTGTTAGAGAGGTTAGAAAACTTAAAAATTCCTAAGTTGGTTCTTGAGGTTTGGGGGTGTAATTTCGAGTTTTAGCGTTGTTTTGAGTGTTCCGAAGGATCGAGAGAGTCCGTATTATGATTTGGGACTCGTTGGTATACTTGGATTAGGGCTCGGGTAGGCCCAGGTGCCTTCCCGGCACTTAACGGGGCTAAAAACCAGCAAACTCAACTGCTGGTGCACCTGCTCTGGTGTGACCGCAGGTGCGGTCTCCCCTTTCGCAGGTGCGATCCCAGACCCCCAGCCCAGTTCCACAGGTGCGAGGTTCTCCTCGCAAGTGCGAGACCGCAGGTGCGATCACTGTTCAGGCAGTGAGATTAAATACGGGTTTTAAACCCATTTCTCTCATTTTTCATCTCCTTCCTTAGACGAATTCCTCCATTGTTGAGAGCTTTCGACCGGGTCTCGCAAAGTAAGTAGTTCCCACCCATAAGCTTGTTTTATGCATGTGTCTTAGCCTAATTAATTACACAAATTAGTGCCAAAAATTCAAGAAAATTGGTAGTAACCTAGAACTTGTGATCACCTTAGAATTTTCAGTGAATTGGCCATGAAATCAAGTAACAATCGTGTATTTATGATCCTTAGGCCTTGGGTGAGTGTTTCCTTCGAAAGTTTCGAGAATCCGAGCGAGCGGGCCCGGGGTCGAATTTTAATAAAATTGAAAGTATGCGAGGAAATGGATAATTAGGCCATGTAATTGAATATTTGAATCCTTATTGATACACTTGAGTTGATTATGCCTAGATAATACCATTCCGGAGTCAAATTCTAAAGGAAAAGCGGTGTTAGAAGGTTGATTGCTATACTTCGGACCCGAGGTAAGTGTTCGGTCTAACCTTAGCTTGAGGGAATAGGAGTTGAGTCTTGATTTCTACTTGCTAATTGTAGAGTACGATGTATAGGCATGGTGACGAGTATCTATACATTGGTGTCTAGCATGACCGTGAGTCCTTATATTGTGAATATTCTGGTGTGGTGGTAATTTCCATGTTTAAATTGATAATTCCTATATGTTGTGAAGAATATGTGGAGGAAATTGTATCCTGTAAACTCTGTTGGAGCATTGGCCCAATTTGTGAGTTGAATAAAGAGGAAATATGAGATATTACATTCTTTGGAGCGTTGGCTCAATTTGTGAGTTGAATAAAGAGGAAATATGAGATATTACATTCTTTGGAGAGTTGGCTCAATTTGTGAGTTGAATAAAGAGGAAATATGAGATATTACATTCCTTGGAGCGTTGGCTCAAGTTGTGAATTGAATAGAGAGGAAATATGAGATATTACATTCTTTGGAGCATTTGGCTCAATTTGTGATAGAATAAATCATGGAAATGAAAGTGAAAGAAAGAGAAAGAGTTATTGAAATATACCCTTGCCGGGATTTAATTGTTTAATTGATGTTTCCCTGGCAGGGACTTAATTGTTTGATATTGTCTCCCTTGCCGGGATTTCTATTTCTATTCTGTTTACTCCCTTGCCCGTTGTTTGTGATTGCTGTTTGGGTGAGGAAGAGTGTTAAAGCACGAAGGGTGATGCCGTGCATTGTTTGATATTGTCTCCCTTGCTGGGATGTTGATATTTCTGTTATTGTTCCCTTGTCGGGATTTCTATATCTGTTCTGTTTACTCCCTTGCCCCAGTTTGTGATTGTTGTTTGGGTGAGGAAGAGTGTTAAAGCACGAAGGGTGATGCCGTGCATTGTTTGACATTGTGAGGAAAGAGTGTAAAGCACGAAGGGTGATGCCGTGCCGTACGATGTACCATTCCGTACCGATATTCATTCATTACATTATACATTGCATAGTGAGGACGAGAGTAAAATCAAGAAGGGTGATGCCGTGCCATGATTTACATTGATTACATTATACATTGCATAGTGAGGACGAGAGTAAAAGCACGAAGGGTGATGCCGTGCCATGATTTAAATTGATTATATATACATTGCATAGTGAGGACGAGAGTAAAAGCACGATGGGTGATGCCGTGCGAGTTTGTGATTTCTTGTCCTTATTGATATGCTGGCTTGTTGTTCCTTTCCTTATTAAGATTTCTTATATGAAATTGTCATCTCCCCACAGCATGTTCCCCTTCCTTTGTTAATTGATTTCTCCCTACATTTCCTATTCGTTGTACATATGTATATATATATATTTATCTGAACTGCACAGGTTTATTTGGTAGTCTGGTTCTAGCCTCGTCACTACTTCGCCGAGGTTAGGCTAGGCACTTACTCAGTACATGGGGTCAGTTGTACTGATGCTACACCTGCACTTCTTTATGTTGTGCAGATTACGCAGCCGGACCCGGAGGACATTATTAGTGGGAGTGTCTTCCAGCTTATCGCAGAGGCTTCAAGGTATAACCGCCGGCGTTCGTGGGCCTTGGGCGTCTCTTCCATCCCTTTGTCTTCGATTCTGTCTTGTTTTTCCTTTAGCTTCAAAGGCAGACATGTATTTTCTTTCAGACTTGTATTTAGCACTCTTAGACAGTTCGTGAGTTGTGACTCCAGGTTTTGGGAAATTTACGCGTGGTTGTATTATGTTATCCTTACTTAGCTTATAACTGTATTTAAATTCCACTATTAAATTGTTGTTAAATTGCTAGTTTGTTTATATACGTTGGCTTGTCTAGCGGGTTCAACGTTAGATGCCATCACGGCCCGATGGAGGGATTTCGGGGCGTGACAGCGCATGACTATTTGGTACTATTCTATTGGTATTGGCTTGACATATATTTGCGAAAAAAGAAAGCGTACATGGTTGTTTATTCTCAGTGGTTACTTGGATTTCTGTACTTGATATGTATTCATTGCTCACTGTCTTACATGTCTATTGTATTTCATCGTATTCTGTCATATGTTGTATTGTCGAACCTTAGTAAGAGTCTAATTTGCCCACTCGTCACTACCTCTCTGAGGTAAGGCGGGCGACTTACTGAGTACACGTTATTATTTTACTCATGCTGCACTTGTTGTGCATTTTATTGCACAGATACTTTCATAGCAATGTGGGGGATTCGGAGACTTAGGCGTGCTGCATCTTCCGGAGGCGATCCGCAGCTGACAGATTCACCTTCATACTGTATCTGTTTCATTTTAAATTTCCTTGTCCAGTGGTATTTCGGGCAGGCTTTGTAATATTTGTAAAATTCTTAGAAATTGCTCATGTACTCGTGACACCGGGTTCTGGGGATGTGTTGGGATTTATTTCATTAAATTGAATTGATGTGTTGTCGTATTTAAGTTTACTAAAATTTGTTTATTTGATTATGAAATTCAAGAAAAGGTAACGATTTCGAAAATGTTAAAACTGGAAAGTTATTTCAATTAATTAATGGTTTGACTTGCCTAACCTTGTGTCCGGCGCCATCACGACCTTAGGGATTTTGGGTCGTGACAACGTGGTATCAGAGCCAGGTTTCTGTAGGCCTCACGAGTCAGGGTATCATTACCTCTATTGATTTTTCAGGGAACCAGTTATGAGGTCGATGGCATTTTGAAGGTGAATGGAGGTGGTTGTCGTGCCTTTACTTTCTATATTACCTTTACTGTCAAAAATGGTGTATGCGACAATTTTCAAGCAAAGGTGGTGAAAGATATACCTTTTCATTTGGACTTTCCTATCATCAGGCCAAAGGCTAAGGCTGTCATGGGGTAAAGGCTGCTATCAGAACCGTTGGACTTCCTTTTTTTATTCTGATGTTTTCAACATGTTATTATTTCTATATGGGGTTTTGGACAAGATCAGTGAAATCTCATAAGTGGGGTCTGGAGAGGGTGAAGTCTACGCATACCTTACCTAGAGGCAGATTTAGGATTTCAAGAGGATACTATTGTGAAGATGCAGATTTAGAATTTATGCTTGACGAGTTTAACTTTAGTATCTACCATGTACCCACTACACTTTTGAAATTATAGGTTTAAAATTATATTCTTTTTAAATTTTTAGTGATTTTTACGTATATCTCTATACTCCATGCCGAAAACAAGACCGTCCAGAGTGAGATTTGAACCACCAATTTCGCTCATAGAGGTGCACCCAATGATTATTGCACCATAGGAGTCTTTGAGCATGGGTTCACGCACATATAATTAAGTAATTTTCAAGAAATATAACATTATTATACATGGTTTAGGGAGAGGAGTATGGCTTCACGTGAACCCATACTCTGAGACCTAGATACGCCCCTGACCTTACCACTATCTAGTGAAGGTAGAGAGATTGTTTTCGAAGGACAAGTAGGGTTTTGGTGGAACCATGTATTTATAAGTTATTAGGGTGAAACTTTGGGATTGTTAACTTTCTCTTATTGCTTATGTTGTTTGATCGTCAATGAATATAATGTTCAAATTTCTTATGAAGCTCAAGTTTTGGTGACTTTCATTTATATGCAAAATTGTTCCATGTTTCATTTTGTAAGCACTTATCAATTGCTTTTATTTTGCAACTTTGCATGTAAGTTCTACTGATTTTTACCTTCCTATGCCACATAGGAAAACTTATTACCCTCAATGTTTAAGGTTAGAGTTAATTACACTTAGTATACCAAATTACCAATTATATACCATAATTAATTTAGGGGTATAATTAATGGGCAGTTTTTTACTGCATAATTAAAGGACCGTATATCCCGATGATTCTCTCTCCTTACCCCTCACTCCCCCCCCCTC
>ML371335.1:15822-49075 GCA_005239525.1 Nicotiana knightiana | reverse complement strand
AACTCCCCCCTCACCATGTTTTACCTTTACCCCTCACTCTCCCATGTTTACCTTCTGTTATCTCTTTTACAGAATTACAGCTACCCACGTTCTTCATAATTCTCCATTTAAATTCACAAAAAATTGAACTCATCATTCTACAAAGTTGATTCCCAATTTTAGTCAAGTTGAAGTTAATCCATGAAGAACATCAAATCTCCAAAAAAAAGTCCTAAAAATCTGCAGTAGGTGATATCCCCTCATTTGATTTGGGGGTGTTAACGCCAAAATCATCCAAAAAACAAGTAAAATCTCCACATGCAATTGAAGAGACTACTCATAGTTCATCTCCCAGACAAATCCAAGTCGAGATGAGAACAAACACAAACATGATGTAGATGCTGGAGGAAGTTCTACACCAGGCAAACAACTCAACGAAAAGGGAAAGAGGTTTTGGTAGACGACGATTTTGCTGAAGAGGTCCCTAAAATTCCAACAGGAAAGAAACCCAAGGTGTCTCCTGCTTCCTCAAAACAAAAAATGAAGAAACAGTCCAAAAAACACCCAAAATTGGTTTAGAAAAAATCTTTGTTGAAGGTAAACATTTATTAGTTTCGTTTCCAGTTTTTTAGTTTGGTTTAGGATATAAAAATCTGTGTTTTATGTTTTTTAGTAGTGAATTTGTAGTTATATTATGGTTAGCTTTTAAAATTTGAAGCAAAGTTGTAGTTACTTTTTTTTCCTGCATTTTTGTAGACAATGTTTATATTTGTAGATGTTTTGTAGTTATATGTGTGGGTAGGCTGTACTATTTGAAGCAGATTTGTAGGTATTTTTTTGTTGATGCTTTTTTTTGTAGAAAATGATTTGTTTTTTAACTATTGTGTAGTGATTTTGTAGTTACATTTGTAGATAAAATGTAGATTAATGTTTCCTTTTTATGCAGTTTACTAATGTGAAATAATTTATCATTTTGTGCAGAATGGACATTATTTTGCCCCACATAATGTGGATTATGGGGTGCTTAGATTCCACACTTTGTGTGATCCTAGCATTCCTAGCCAAATAAAAGAGATATTGTCTCCAAATGCTTTGAAGCTTTTTAAAAACACATGTTTTGGTTACTTACTGTCTCTCCCCCCATATGCATGCAAAACCAAGCCATTCATCTTCTGATGAAGTATGAGCTGACTAAGTCCAATGCATCATATTTTTCAGTCCACTTAAAGGGTGAAAATTTGAATTTTTCATTGAGAGAGTTTGCTTTAATTACCGGTTTAAATTGTGTGAATCAGGTTACAGATTATGGATATACTTCTAGTTATGTTAGCAAGCTAATGAATAGCTATTTTCCTAACAAAAAAAAAGTAGAGAAGTGGTATTTGAAAAACATAGTAACAAATAAATCTTGGGTAAACGACGAGGATGCAGTCAAGTTGTGCATTCTTTATCTTTTGGAATTTTTTGTTTGCCCTTCTGATAAAGACCACGTGTCTTTTATAGACCACTTTAGGTTCTATTTGGTAGAGTCTGGTCAGTTTGAGTCATACCCGTGGGGAATTAAATTGTTCAATCAGGTTATGGAATCTGTTAGGCACCGGCTAAATCCCCATGTACATTCTTATCTCATACGGGGATGCTCATTAGCATTGCAAGTATGGCTTTATGAGTGTTCCTCGACCATCAGCACTGAGCTTGCTACGAGGTGTTCTGACTCAATACCTCGCATATTAAGATGGTCAGCTACTAAGGGGCAGATTTGGTTAGCTGCCTTTGAAGAGAAGATGATAAAGCCTGAGTGGATTAAGGTAAAGTTTTCACTTTTTTATGATTCTACATTTGCCTTCATAATATCTACAATTACTCTACATTTTCTGCCTTAGTCGAACTAACTGTTTTTTTCCTCATTTAGTTTACAAGCATGAGTGAATCTGGAGAAGAGATTGGAGTGCTTACTTTGCCAAACAAAATTGAGTATGAAGATCAAGAAGGTGAACAATCATCTGAGGTTCCCAATGCTGATCCTCCAACATTGGAACCCAAACAAACAGATTGTCAAGAGGACAAGGACTCTGTGGCTAAGAAGCTCAGAAAGTTAGAAAAGGGAATTGAGCAGGTAATATTATGAACTACAATATATTTACAAATTATCTACAATTTATCTACATTTCATAAACAACCTTCAGAATATATAAAAAATTGTTCATTCTGACATATTCCTATCTATAATTGCACATATTTATTAATTTATGTTAGGACATATTATAAAATTAACAACTTACTATATTTTTAACTTGTAGGTTGATGGAAAGCTAGAGGATTTTAGGAAGGCTGTATTTGTAGAACTACATGGCCTTCGAGTGTTTATAGATGATTCTGTGAATACTGTTTTGAAATTGCTAAACAGTAGAAATGATGAGGATGATGCAAAGGTAAGAGTTGACATATATTTATATACCAAAACAATTTATGATATATGAAACAATATACTCAAACTAACATAAAATATTTAGTTTGATGGTAGTTCAACCAAAATCAATGACCAACAAAAAGGAGTGAACAACCAGCAATTTCAGTTCAATATTGGTGAACAAGTGCATGCAAGCACCAGCAACACAAGTATCTACAAAATACCTACAGTTATCTACATTTAGTATAAAATTGTATAGGGCATATCCACATTATCCACATTTTTTCTACAACTTCCTACATATATCTACAAATTCAAGGCAGCATTATCTAGTATTATTTACCATTTTTAATTATAAAGCACAACATATTGAAGCTGCAGTTTGTCCAGAACATGTTCCAGCACATGCTGACTTATATACAGAATTTCAAGGTGCAGCTGATGAAGACCAAGCAGGCATAATATCATACTGTCATTCAGAGATATATTATTGTAGTTTATACATTTTTACATTCATGTTAAGTAACTTATGTATTATGTTACAGAGATTGAAGATATCAATGCACAGTCCCCGATTCACGGAGTGGCTGTAGCAGCTCAGACAGAACGGGCCACTGAGCAACAGGAAAATGAAGGTGCAGATGCACAGCATGTAGATGTAGGTGATCCTGAAGGATCAAGCATTGAGAAGAAGGGGGTCACATTGGATGATTTTGAGTTGCCCGACAACATAACACAATTGGTTAAGTATGGCGAGCCCATACCAGATGAAGCAACACCTATGCATCCGGGGAGAACCAGGCATCCGGGGAAGCATGCACGATCACCTTTCATACCTCTATACAGTTCGGGAGGCAGCAGCTCTCTTGGACCTAAATTTTTCTTCCTGAAGCACCCCTTCACTACTGTTATAGGTGAAGATGTAGATCCTGATGTTTTAGATAAATTCAACAAGTGGTTATACCACTGTAATGCCAAAGGATCTAAGAGGTATGAATTGCCTAATTTGACACTTTCATTTCAGCATTTATTTTTTACATCTGTAAGTCATTCTATGTTTTTTTTGGACATTTAATTGTTGTTACAGGAGGAAGGCTCCGTTTTCCATAAAGGATAACCAAATCAAGCCTTGGTTAGACCTTGGAGTGGAAAAGGTTGATAAGAAGGACTGGTTTTATTCCCTTGCTCACCCCGGACAAGTCCTCAATGACTCGGTAAGTATCAAAGAATCTATTTATAAGATATAATGTGTCTTCTGTATTTGTATTCTAAATGTAGTTATGTTGTAGATATGAAATATATTTTGACCATGACTTGTATTTTGAATTGTAGATATAATGTAGACAGACTTATAAATGTTGTCTTTCTTCTATGTAGTGTGACTGTATTTTAGTTTGTACCTTATGTATCCAATTTGCTGATGATTTGTATCTATAAATTCTATATTTAGTAATTTGGACAGAATAGATATAGGTGTATTTCATGTTTGTAGTTAAATTGTAGTGAATTTGTAGAATAGGCTGAACATTACAAGATTAATTTGTAGTATAAATGTATATATGATAGAGACCTGATTGTAGTTGTTGTGTTCCATGTGTTGCAATGTACTGCAGCTAAAGTGTAGCTAATTGTTAGATTATTTGAAGTCTGACTTTGTAGTTTAAATTATAGACTTGTATTTAGATATCATTGTAGAATTATTTGTAGCTGTTTTGTTGGTAATTGTAATTACAATGTAGCTTATAGTAGATTTTATTTTGTTGTGCAGCACATTGATGTTATAATGTATTACCTGAGAAAAAGAGGCAAATATGGCAGCAAAAACAAAACTAGGTTTACAACAACCGATTGTTTGTTCAAGACGAAGATTGAACAAATCTACGAGAAGTTCATAAATTCTCCGCCAGAAAAGAAGTATTTGGTTGCTAAACCCCATGATGATGTTGCAGAATATATTTTGGGGTATAGACTTCTTGCTAATGTTGCCTGGGATGAAGTTGACTATGTCATCATGCCCGTGAAAATTGTAGAGAATTTCCATTGGTTGTTGGTCGTTTTCAACATGGCGGACAGGCAGCTTTATGCGTATGATTCCATGGTCTCTTCACACAATCATAATGTTGTTGAATCCTGTGTTGATAAGTTTTCGGTCATTATCCCTCTGTATTTGTCTTGCACTGGTTTCTATGGGAAGCGTAAAGACATTAACTTCAATAATACAAAGGCATACATTGAGAAACCAGTTACAGACCCTCTTAACATTCAGTGGATGGTTGCGGAGATTCCACAGCAAAAAGAAGGATCACTGTAAAAAAACTATTCTCTCTTTCTAAACGTTTAAATATTTTTTTTTTATAATCATTTGTTAAATAGTTAAATTTTTTTGTCTTATGCAACGATTGTGGTGTATTTGTGGCTGCCTTTGCGGAGTATGTTAATCTTGGAGATTTGTCAATCCCCGTAGAAGACCTTTCTGATATTGACCAACATTGTAGACCTATGGAGCTCTCCTATAGGACTATGCTACAAAGAAGCAAGAAGATGGGTCAATCAGTGAAAGCGAGGTTACAGGCAGGCTAGCAAGGAGGAAGGGTGCTCCTGCATTGAATGAGAAGACTAGAGTCCAGAGAAAGAAGAAATAGTGTCATGTTTTCCTAGTTTAGTTGATGCTAGTTGGTAGTTGAAGGAGAATACACAACTTTCTGAACAAATATTTTATGTTTTTATTTCAGCAGATCTTTTTGTTTTGTTATTTTCTATTCAGTTTTACTAGTTCACTTGAATATAAATTGGTTGTTTTATCATCATTTGTTCAATGTTTACAGCACTGTATCTTCATTATATTAAACGTAGTTATTATAATGTTAGAATACAATTTGACTACAAAGCAACTACACAATGTCTACATTGTGGAAACACTCAATGTCGTTATTGTATATATTTTTGTAGTTGTATATGTTCATAATTTTTATGAAATACCTTCAAGTTGTTGGTATTTTATGTATATAACTGTAAGTTGAAGTTAAATAACACAACAAACAGAAGAAATAAATACTCCAATCATAGAAATAGATTATCTACAACTTATCCACAAATTATCTACAAATTATCTACAAAACTACAATTTAACTACATGTGGTCTACAATTTATCTACAATCTGGTAACACTGTACATTATAGTTAATTTTTTTAACTATAATTTAACTACATTTTGGTCTAAATTTTATCTACAATCTGGAAACATTGTACATTACAGTTAATTTTTTTTAGCAGTTGTATTGTAGATAATAAATATTAAAATTTAACTACACTATATCAAAAACAAATTTAGATGCTTGACACAATACATAAAAATATGTTAAAAACACATAATCAAATTGAAACTAACTACATATGATCTTTAAAAACTAAAACGATTACACACAAAAATCTGCTAACTTGAACACACTAACAGTTATTTTGAATAACTATTCTAACTACATGATATTTATTTCTTTTTGGGCGCATTCTTGCAAGATCTTTTGTTATGCCCTTCACCTCCACAGTTTCCACATGACAACTTGTACTTCTTTGACTTTATTTCATCATATGTTTTGTATCTTTCCTTTTGAGGTCTTCCTGGCCGCCTTTTATCTCCCGTTGGTGGATAATACTTCATCCGAAATATGTTGTGGCACATTCCATTTGCTTTCATCAGGAAGAGGATTTACTGGTATTTCATACGTACGCAGTAGGCTTTCCTTTGTGTAATACGGAGAGCAATAGTTTTCATAAGTTTCATTCCTGTGCCTTAATGCTGCCAAAGCATGCGCACATGGAAGTTCTTCAAATTGGAATTGGCCACAGCTACATTTCTTACTTTCGAGACACACAATGTACCGTTTCACACCATCTAACACAGTATGTATATGATATGTTGAAGCCCTCACCTACAATTACAGAACAAACAGAAAAACTATTATTTCAATCATACAAATAGATTATCTACAAATTATCTACAAATTATCTACAAAAATTCTACAACTTATATACAACCTACAAATTATCTACAATTTATCTACAATCTGGAAACACTGCATATTAAATTATTTCTTTTTTCTGCACCAAATAAACAGATCTTACCCTAAGCTTCTGAGATAATGTTCTGTTGTTCTCCAATTCTTTGTTGAATTTGGACCCAAGGAATGTGAAAGTACCCTTTGCCTTCAATAACTTCTCGTTGGTCTAACGTTCTAGTAGTGTCCTTATATACTCTAAAAGGTCAAATATTGGCAGCTCTCTTGCATCTTTTGTTACAGCATTCCACGACTCTACAATATTTGATGTCATTGTCCAAGTTCTATTCACCGTTGCATGTACTTTTGACCATCTATGATAGCCAATATCATATAGGTATGATTTAACACGCGGGTCTATCTCTTCAATCTTCGACATCCTTTCATTAAATTCATCCAGAGTGTATGACTGTGCTGTAGCAAAGTACAATACATGTAATTGTAGATGACCCTTCTTGAACTTTGCCCTTATATTTGTCCAAATATGCCACATGCAAGAGTAGTGTGGCACTCCCGGATAGACAATTGATGTTGCCTTCAGGATACTCTCATTCCTATCCAAAACAACACACATTGAAGGTCTTTCACCATATGCTAGCTTTAATTGCTCGAAGAACCACTTCCACGATGCGTCATTTTCAGAATCAACCACAGCATATGCCAAGGGCAATATTGTACCTACATTATTATTTCATAAAAAAATTAACTGGCAGCTTTTGAAAATGTATATAAAAATATAAATACATAATTACTACTATATATCTACAAAATATCAATAATGTATCTACATTTTATATACTTCCAACATAATTTCTACAATGTATCTACATTTTATAGACTGCCTACAAAAAAAATTACAAAATTTCTACACTTTATACCTACTGCATCCATGGTGCTTGCTGTCAGCATAATCCCCCTGTATGCTGACTTTAAGAATGTCANTATTATAGGAAGATTCTGCCCTATTAAATACTAATTAACGTATGGTATATAAATTGTAGGAAAAATGTGGACTAGGCGGGTAATTTAAGAACCTTACACATTTTTAGTAATAAGGTTTCATATATGGTATAGAAAGGAAAAATTTTGTGTTTTGAAGTAATTCCTGCTATTTAATCTCATGATTTATTGGTTTGCAACAAAATTATATAAATTTATAATTAAGTGCAGTNTGTATGAATGTATCGTCCATTAAGGAGCATGTGTGTTGTCGGTTGAAACTCCTTATCTTGAACATTGCGGAATCATTAATTGACGTTGCCTTGAAGTGCCATTTACAGTTTTCACCAACGCATACAAGCCAGTAGCTACAAAAAAAATACAATATTTAATACAGATTATAAATGTAGATGCAACAAAAGGACTGTTTTAACATAAAGTAACATAATCTACAATTTAACTACAATTCATCTACAATGTGTAAAAAACACATATCTCGAGTAAAACACTGCTTTTAATGATCTTTTCACAACAAATATCTCCATACCTTCTATGGCTAGATCTTTTAACTCTGAACTGGAACTTGTGCATCACAGAATAGTGCTTCATTGCAGCAGCTACAGTTTGTTTGTCTTGATACACTTGTCCTTCTTCAATAGCACTTTGTGTACCTTCTGTTATTATTTCACTTTGATATTCCTCTACAGCTAGAGAGGATGGCATATCAAGTAACTTTAGGGATCCAGACGAACCTGCATGAAAATAAAGATAAACAGTGTCATTTATCATTTTGTAGAATCTTTGTAGATAATTTGTAGATATAGTGAAAATTCTGTAGTCATCATTTTTTCTCACATAGATTGTAGTTAAATTGTTGTATAACTGTATCAATTTGTAGCTACTTGTGAAAACAATACTGCTTCATACATAATTAAACTGATTTGTAATTTATCTGAATAGCTTTTGTTCAAATTTTGTAGATGAAGACAAAATTTTGAAGTTAACATTTTTTAAACATAGATTGTAGTTTATTTTGTAGTATAAATGTAGTAAGTTTGTATATAATCTCGCAAGCAATAGTGCTTTATACTTCCTTAACTGGTTTGTAGTTTAATTGTCTACAAATGTAGTAATTTTGTAGATAATACAGTAAAACAAGAATTCTATGCAATTTTAAACATAACAAACTTGCACTTGTGTTATCGTTGGTGATAGCCAATTCCATATTGAAATCTCGTACACTTATACATAACGGATACGATCCTAAGTTTTTATTCTCCTTTTTGGTCTCCATATACACACGAACCCCCATATCATTCCGTATCTCCATTGTTAGACAATTGTCATTCACAATGTATTTGATTTCTACAATTTTTTCCGAAGTATCAATCAATAATTGCTCTGCAATTGTAGAAATCAACATATTGTAGCTTGCATTCGCATCTATCACAATGCCATCAACTTGAAAATCTCTAAATCTGTCATAGTTATCCCAATTCCCATTCAACTGTAGCATGATTNATATATATATATATATATATATATATATTCTTGTAAACTACAAGGACCGCTTACAAGAAGCATATTATATTATACAGAAATCAGATTTACCATTATAATGATGTTATGTTTATCATTATCATGATGGGAAGACATTAGTAAAACCAATTTCTGGATAATATTATATGCTTCTTTGTAAACTATAAAGACCTCTAAATTTGAAGGAAAATTTTGAACTTTTTTCTCGAAGAATTTTGAAATATAAAGTTCCCCATCTGTTAAAGTTAAGAGCAAATACAAATAATTTGCTAACAAGGGAAGGCGATTATCTTCAAAATCTTGGCAATTACTCATGGTCACACAAGCATGCTTAACTCACGTAGGAGGAATAGGCGGCTCAAACTCAACTAAATTCTATTTCCGGTAAGTCATGTATATTACAAGAGGAACACAACAAGGAGGACGAAAGAATATGCCTGAAATTTCAGACCTAGATACAGGAGACCTCAAATCCCAGGTATCATTTATGTCACATACAAACTGCTATACAGGACCATCTACCTGACTCAATATGAGAACTCGTGACCTCGAAGCGAAATATATTTCTTAACCCAAATGGCGACGTCCTCGGCACAAGCCTGAGCTTGAGGGGTCTTAAGGAGTATGTCAAGAGTTGCAAACTCATGAACTGCATCCTTGTACTCGAGGACAGGAGCATCAACATTTACCTTCCGCAGTTCTTCTGAATAAGCGATGGCCCGGTCTCTCATCCAGTCGTGCTCCGCTACCACTGTTAGTGTTGGGGGCATCCACTTTAATGGAGGTCCTCTCCCAGGGATAAGAGGGTTAGCAGCAGGATGATCCAAGTCGAACTCCCCTTCAGGTAAAAATAATTTCCAGGCAAGCGTGCACAAGGCCTTGTCATAGAAATAGGAATTTGCTAGCTTAATCTCGGAATGTGTTGGAACACTTCCGATGAAGAAAGGATACATCAAAACCTGCGCCACCACCTTCACTGGATCCAAAAGCTTACCTTCCTCTACAGCTTTCCGAGCCACATAATCAGCTATATTTCCCCCGCAACTCACTCCTAGGAGAACACACCTGGATGAACATATCAAAAGAACAAAAGTACTAGCTAGTGAGTTATTATTTCCATTTCAAAGAACGACAGGAAAAGGGAGTCTTCATTTGGCTCTGATTTGATAAAGTTATTAGACTTGTATTCACATCTCATCAGTGCCATCTAACATATAGAATTTTTGTATGATAAGATATTACAGTCACCATCAAGCAGAAAAGAAGCGCTGTGTAATTATACGTCATATTATAGCCCCAAGGAGCTAAATCTTAGATCTATATATTTCTTGGGTATACCATATTACACCATTAAATCAAATGGTGTAATATGAGTGGCTGTTTATCCTTTCACGGCATCTCGCATTCAAAAAGTTATACGGCAAATTTCCCTATCAAATTCATTTGCAGGTTCTCTAATTTTTTAATATACTCTTATTCTTATGGGAGATTTCTCCATCATTAATGAGATAATTTCCCTTATCAAACAACAAAAAAGCATCTCCTATTCCTCTCCTTCCACAAGCTCCACTTGACACACAATTATGGTGTGGCCCAAAAATTCTTAAGTTTCACTGGGATCATGCTCCACATAGACTAAAAGAGGACACTATATACCAAAGTGACCTAGCCTCTCAACAAAAATTGTCTTATCCAGGCAGCTAGTCTTTTCTTGAATCTTTCTTTTACCACATCCACACCAAACAAGATTTGGATGGAGCCCTTACTAACAAAATGACTGGTGTCACAATCCAACGACAACAGCATACCAGTGTGATCCCAAGGGTGGGGTGTCACAATCCAACATCTCCCTAAATCGTGCACTTAACACACTAGCCTACAGGGAAGATATAACTTTTTGTCAAATTTATGCGTAATCACTATGCCTTCAAAATATAGAAGCACTAATACCTTCACTTCAACAAGATCACAGTGTCGTACGCAAACTAATATGTCAGATTTTAACAAGAGGCTCTTGATTTTCACTACCATGGAAGCCCATTAACCATTCCTTGTATACTACTATCAATAGCATTCTGCTCTAAGTTTCCATAACAATGATTAAAAAAGGGGGAAATAGTGAATCACCTTGACATAAAGCTCTGCGCACCAAAAAAATCATTTTGCACTCCCATTATTGGGAATCAAGAAGTTAACTGTGGATGTACAATATTTTCCAATTTATCCACTTCCACCCAAATCCTATCATTTATACTATCCACAATAACTTGGTCGCAATGCTTCTCCAAATCTAGTTTATACACAACCCACAACTGCCTGTCTCTAAGTCTCAAACCAATCATTCATTGGCAAGCAGAGTTGCATCAATCAATTGACTTTCTCTAACAAAATTGAGCATCAGATACTATTTTCCCATGATTAACTTTAACCTCAAGAATATCAGTTTAGCGAGGATTTATAGACACAACCTCCCAAACAAACGAGAAGGAAGTGGTATAATTCCACATCCCATACCATTTTCCGCATTTAGATATAAAGGTGGTGTTAAAACTCTTTTGTAAGACCCCTGTATCATGAGATCGGTTTAGTGTATAAATTACACTATTTCATATATTCCAACATTTTTAAAGCCATGGTGAATCAATGGGCCCTGAAGCCCTATTGTCATGCAGGAATCCAGTACCATCCAAACTTCCTCTTGAAAACAATTTCTGGTGCACATGAAAGATCTAATGGAATTTTTTTAATTTTTTTTTGAGAAAGATGAAAGATCTATAGGATATAAACTCTTTACTATAATTTCTTAATTCCTATCTTATGTAACTTTACATAACTAGCAATCTCTTGATGCTGTGTACGACAACTAAATGTTTAATTCACCTATTAAAATTATATCCTCTTTCTGAAAAAGATTTTCCTAACCATCTAATGCTCTCCACTGCGATTATGTTGCATTCCGCACCAATTATTGTAGTTCCACCCAAAAGAAAGACTATACCAGCAGAGACTTGTTCAAGCATTTCACGAACTAGTGGTAGATGCTAGTCCTTTGGGTGGTCAAGGAGGTCGAGTTAATGAATTTTGTAGCATAAATTTTGAAAATTGTTTTTAAAAGAAAAAAGCAAGAGATATACACGAGCGAGAAGTGAATGCTTCTTCGAAGTAAAACACGGTTTACAAAACCACAACTATTACCTAACGTATATGAATTCAGCATGGTTAGAAGCTATATTTGCGACCAATATTCAGCTAAATGCTTGATCAATTCTATCAAACCAATACCATAACAGATAACAATCCATGATCTAAGCTTGTCACTTAAAAGTAGAAATAAGGGGCTAAATCTAACCTTGATGGATCTCCATGAGCAGCCAACCAAGGCTCCACCAAGGATGCTCCAAATGCATCAGCTATATGCCCGTAAGCATCCGACTTCCTCAAATCTGCCCCTCCACCACCACGTCTGCTCCCCACCGACTTACTACACTCAGCTAAATTTGCCTGTTTTGCCAGCCAATGCAGCACCTTCAATCCATCCTCAAATGCAGCTGGATACCTATCTTCTGGCGCCAGCCTGTATCCAACAGCTAAAACAATAACATCACCTAGCTTTGCTATCCTTCTACAGAATAAATCATTCGCAGCAGAATCATTGCTCCCGCTCACAAACCCCCCACCATGAAACTGCAACATAACCGGCAATTTCCTGCAATTTTTTTTGCCAGCTGGATTATACCCTCTATAAACCCCATTTTCAGATTTTAAACATAAATCATCAACAACATTACAACCATAGCTATTTCTCCTATGATTAAAACCATTCTTATTACAATTTGTCTGATTCTCTATCACACTATCAGTAGTACAATATCCATAGCTGTTTCGTCGTATAATGAGAGCCTGGTTCGGGTCGGATCCTGATCCGGGTCGGGTCGAAACCCTAACCCTAGATTTAGAATCCAAATCTGGGGAACCAAGACAGGTTTCAGGGAGAAAGATTCGAATAGAGACAGAGGTAGCGGGATCTACATGTAAGTCCTTGGTGGCAACACCGTCAGTGAATAAAGGATTGGAAGCAGCAATGGATTCCTCATTGGGCCGAGATGTGATGCCGAAAGAGCTACTATTATTCGACCCATTTGTGTCATCGATTTGAATCCGATTCTGCAACCGATGCTTTAACATAAACTTGAAGAATACACTGTATAATTTCACTGCCACACTAGGCATTTCCTCTACATACAAGCTTAATGAAGAAAAATTTTTGTATCCGTTTTTGATGGAAGAGGATTTGAATTATATTACATTGAAATAAAGAGGGAACAATTTAGGGTTTAAGAGATGGATTTCCTTGTGATTAAGGGAAAGGTATTGAGAGATTACTTGATTGAAATGGAGAGAAAGGGGAGTAAAAATGATTCGATTTTTCTTTTTCTTTTTTTCTAAAAAAATAGAAGGATTGCTTCCTTCTTTAAGGTTTTGTCAAACATAAATCAATAATAGTCCATTGATAAATCATGAGAAACATAACAAGAGCTGTTTTTTGTTTTAATTTGGCCTTTCGAATCTTGCGTTGGGCGGTTGAGGTGGGGCTGTTATCGTCTGTAGCAGGGTACTTTGTAGGGGCATTTGCAACTAGTCTCGATTCTAAATGTGGTCTTTTTGGATTTAAATGATCGAAATAAGTGGAAAAAATATAATGACCAAACTAAATAAAAGGGTGCTATATGTATGGCGCCTTTTATAACGGCGCTATGTGTGAATTTGACAAGACTGGCAGGTATAGGCGCCTTTATAAACTGCACTATACATATTTTGTGGGCCCACCAATAACTCTTCTTCGCTTAACTGACATAATAATAATTCAAATGGGTGTAGTACCCTCAAAAAATTCGACCCCCGAATTGGGCATTGCCTTATTTAAAGGCGTTAAGGATTTTGTAAAAATCCATTCAGAAATATTCTCAACTATTGTTAAATTTTTTCTTATTGTTAAATTCTCAAGCATTTTGTCATAATGTCTGAAGAGCGAAAAGTAAGAGTTTCATTATATTGGAGGAGGGTGGTGAGGTTGTGGCGGCGAATAACTCAGTGAGCTATAATTTATCTCCATAGTGTCATGTTAAGTTGCCACTTACAATGGAGTACGACAGATTGGTATCGTTGTTGTGTAAAAAAATGAGTGTGAGAAAATGTTCTGTGAACCTTAAAGTAACCGGAAGATATTCGTATTTTCACTCCGCAAGGGATTGCTTGTTACGCTAAGTTTAACATCGAGGATGATGAAACTTTGAGTGATCTTTTGAGGACTCCAGATGAATACCAAGAATTTCTTTTGATTAAAATATTGGAAATGTACGTGAAGGTTGAAGACGTTCGCAATAATGAGGTTGCGCAAAACAGGGATATCCCTCAGTTATCGGGTGGTTATTTCCGAGCAGTTTTAGTCGAACAGGTTCCGGCTAAAAAAGTTTGGCCTGATTTAAACTTATCTCCACGGGCGAATGAGGAGCGAGGAAATAATTTCTCTCCTACTTTACATAATCCACAAGACGAGTAGTAAACATCAATTTTCCTTTGTGTTACGATGTTTATTTTTGTTGTATTGAATTTGTATTAACACTCATATATTCGACAGGGGATACTGGCCAGATATGAATTTTACAAGTTATGAACCCACGCCCAGTTGGAATATACGTAGTTCTGGTGTGTTGGATCATGGTGGTCCATCCGGGAGTCATCACCAACAGGATAATGTCCATCATCTGATGTCAACACATTACGATTTGTAAATGAAGTGATAAAACTATATGTAAAGTGTTTATCAATTTGAGTAGCTCATTATTTTGTTGTTTGTGCAGTGAAAACGAGGAACTTGAACCTCCTGTCCTGACTCAATTGCCCGAAGACGACATATTTAATCGGGATCTGGCAGATGCACAGAGTCAGGAAGAGAACAGTGATTATGACAACAATGCCGATGAGTCCGGAGATGACACACCCTTCCCTGATGAGAGTGGTGATGAGGAGGAAGAGAATGCTAGACCTAATTTGACGAGGGAGCATGCTTCACCCCCCGTTGGACCAAGAGTGTACGAGTCCCAAGTGTTGTTTCATTCAAGGGAGATTCCTACCTTGATTATTTTCCAAGTATGCCGAATGTGGATGCCCTTACAAGAGATATTGACGAAATTCGGACATCAATGTGGGATGAGTCTAGATCAACGGTGCTGGCAAAAGGCATGCTTTTTCCTAATAAAACGCGCCTAAGTAGGGCGGCGAAAATGTACATCTTAAAGGAGTGTTGTGAGATGACGGTATGGGAGTCAACTCTGGATGTATACAAGGTTATTTGTCGTAGATGGTTTACGAGTTATCATTGGATGCAGTGTGCGAGCAAGAAGAAAACATGTATGTGGAAAGTGGGTAAATACATTGGCACCCACGCTTGTGAAATGGACACATTCAGTGGGAATCACTTCAACTTGGATGTTGACTTGATTTCTCTTGTCCTGATCCCACACATTGAATCGTCTATAAGGTACAAGATCAAAGAGTGCATTACATCTGTCCACCGGGAATATGGTTGTACCATTACCAAAAGAAAGGCATTTCTCAGGCGCAAAAGTGCTTTTGAAATTGTTTATGGTAACTAGGATAAGTCATTTGCAGCTCTATCCAAGTACATGGCCGCATTGCAACACTTTAACCCCGGGACCGTTGTTGAATGGAAACTTGAGCGGAGTCCGGGAATATCAAAATATATATTCAAATACGTGTTCTAGGCATTTAAACTAGCAATTGATGGTTTTCTGTATTGCCGATCGGTAATATCCATAGACGACACTCATGTCTATAGAAAGTATGATCTTAAGTTATTGATCATCGTTGCAGTAGATGCTAATGGAAGTATATTTCCTTTAGCTTTTGCTGTTTGTGACAATGAAAGCCAAGAGACGTGGACACTGTTTTTGAACCACTTGAAAGAGAACGTTGTCAAACGGCGTTCAGGTATTTGTCTAATACCGGATCATCATGGTGGTATTATAAGTTCTGTAGAGAATTTTCATGCATGGCAAGAACCGTATGCATACCACCGTTACTATGTGAGGCACCTGAAGGCCAATTTCCAGAAGGCACATCCCAACAAAGATTTGCATGACTTAATGTGGATGACTGCAACAGATCACCAAGAGCATAAATTCCGGAGGCACATGGAATTTATCAGGCAGGAAGACGAGGCAGCCTATCGTTGGTTGATGCGACATAAGCTTGAAAAGTGGACTTTGCATGCGGATGGTGGTAGAAGATGGGGAATTCTGACTAGAAATGTGTCAGAGTCTTTCAACGGGTTATTGAAGTTTGTACGAGGATTGTCTTTCACTGCCATGGTGCGAATGTCATTCAAGCAGATGGCGGAGAGGTTTGTTAAATGGCTACAGCTGCAACGTCATTGATGGAAAGGTGTGTTGAATTTATGCCACTACCAATGAAAAGATTTGAGAAATACAGGCGGCGAGCACATTGGCATTCATTTTTACAGTATGATCACGACCTAAATATTTTTGAAGTTCGCACCGCTATCCATCAAAATCGGGGGAATAATGTACACACAATAAATGAATCTAGAAGGTTATGCTCTTGTGGGAAATGATTCATCTACCACATGTCGTGCTCACATGCCATCAAGTACTTTCAACATACAGGTTTAAGGCCAACCAACTACGTTGATAAACAATACAATGTTGCTGCATACTTAAACACCTATAGTGAGCAGTTGCAGCAGTTGGTGCAGAGCATTATTGGCTGCCGGAACCATTTAAAATGGTGTGTAACAAGGAGTTTTTGCGTCAGCGACAGGTGCAAAAAATATCATGTATACGGAACCAAATGGATGTTGGTGATACCGTTTATGCGCGCAAATATGGTTTATGCTCGCAACCAGACTCGACCATCAAAAATTCCTTTAGCTGATTTGGGTGGCGGTGGTAATCCAGTTCCCGGCGGAAGTTCATCTAATGTGCCCAACTATCAAGGATACATGTAGTGTTTTGTTTCCATAATGTGGTTGTAATAAGTGTATGTACTTGTTTATGCTGCAAAATGTATCAAATAAAATTATATTTCCATTGTTGTTAAATCTTATTGATATTTAACATTATCAGTGGAGTAAATTAATGAATTTCCCCCTCCCGTTCATGTTATCAAAAATAGAATTGGATTAAAACACCAAACTTATTACGTTGACTTTTGAATTTCAATATTGCCAGTATTATATTGAAGGCTAAAATTATTAGAAAACTACACTGTCGGAGGAGGAAGATGTTTGATAATTATGTGAATATATATATATATATATAGAGAGAGAGAGAGAGAGTGAGTGAGAGGAGAGAGAATTAGTCGTATGTAACAGGATAGCACGGTTAAATACTACGTTATGTGTGTTGTCTTGTCGACCTAAAAAGTTACACGCCTGCAAAAGCTGTATTGTACCAGAAAGAATCTTTAACACGCAAAGCATACGCGGTTAAATACTAAATTATGTGTGTTGTCTTGTCGATCTGAAAAGCTGCCCGCCTGCAAAAGTTGTATTGTATCCGAAAGAATCTTTAACACGCGAAGTATAGCGTGGTTAAATAATACATTATGTGTGTTGTCTTGTCGACCTGAAAAGCTGCCCGCCTGCAAAAGTTGTATTGTATCTAAAGAATCTTTAACACGCGAAGCATAGCACGATTAAATACTACGTTATGTGTGTTGCCTTGTTTATAAATAACTAGCGCATTTTAGTTATTATATGTGCTTAACCAAAATAAATAGCAAAACTTTCCATAAAAGCAGGATTTTTTTTTGCATTAACAAATGTCTGGACGCAATTACCAACTAATGTGCTATTGTGGCAAACGTTGTATGGTGAAGGAATGTTGGTTTGATGGTCATGTTGGGCGCAAATACTGGATGTGTGTAAACAGGTTTGGAGGCAATGACAGAAATTATTGCAATTTTGAGGTATGGTATGATGAACCCATTAAGTAGGAATGCTACAAACGCTCTTTACAGTATATTTGGGATATGAACTGTGACTACCAACGCCGTGAGTCTGAAATGAAACGAGAAAATGTGTCATTGCAGGAGAAACTAAAAGAGGCGGAAGAAGAAAAAAATAGGTTATTGGAGAAATTAAGTGGTAGGAGCAGAGAATACTAGGCGGTAGTGACTAAATAATGACATGTATGTGTTGAGTGTAGTATTTTATCTTTATGCTTTCCGTGTCATGTGTTTTTATTAGTTGTACCGAATTTAAATTATGTTAAGTTGCTATGTTTGTGTTTGTATTGTAGTATTATGTGTGTTGTCTTGTCGATCTGAAAAGCTGCCCGCCTGTAAAAGCTATATTGTACCCGAAAGAATCTTTAACATGCGAAGCATAACACGGTTAAATATTATGTTATGTGTGTTGTCTTGTCGACCTGAAAAGCCTGCAAAGGATGTATTGTACCCGAAAAAATCTTTAACACGCGAAACATAGCGTGGTTAAATACTATGTTATGTGTGTTGTATTGCCTATAAGTAACCAGCGCATTTTAGTTTTTATTTGCTCTTAACCAAAACAAATAGCAAAACTTTTCATAAAAGCAGGGTCTTTTTTTTGCATTAACAAATGTCTCGACGCAATGACCAACCAATGTGCTATTGTGGCAAATGTTGTATGATGAAGTCATGTTGGTCCGATGGTCATGTTGGGCGCAGATACTGGATGTGTGTAAACGGGTTTGGAGGCATACAGAAATTATTGCAATTTTGAGGAATAATATGATGAACCCATTAAGCAGGAATGCTACAAAAAAATCTCTGCAGTATATTTGGAATATGAACTGTGAATACCAACACTGCGAGTCTGAAATGAAACGAGAAATTGCGGCATAGCAGGAAAAACTAAAAGAGGCGGAAGAAGGAAAAAATAGGGTGGAAGAGAAATTTAAGTGGTTGAAGCAGAGAATAATGGGCGATAGTGACTAAACAAACACATGTATGTCTTGAGTGTAGCATTTTATCTTTATGCTTTCCGTGTCATATATTTTCATTAGTTGTACTGAATTTAAATTATGTTAAGTTGCTATGTTTGTATTTGTGTTGTAGTATTAAAATAACAAAGAACCGGAGAAATAAAAACATAATGCATATATAATGTAAATAATAAAAATTGTTGCTATTATTTACATAAAATACAAAAAAAATTAATGCGTCCCACAACCTGTGTGCTTCAACAGCTGCTGGCCTAAGGCGCATCTCATCCCGCCCGGCTATGCTATCAGGATCATCCTCATCACGTCGCCTCTTTATCTCAAGATGCGTTGCAGCATGATCGTCAGTAGTGCTGGTAGGCTCGGTAGAAGGGTCCGTTGGTCCAGCAGTAACCTACAGAAGAATAAGTTATTTTAATATATGAAAGTATATATTAGTAATGTACGTGTTAAGTCACAAAAATTTAAATTGTCTTACCATGGTCTCGTCGAGCTCCTGAAAATAATCATCCGTCGCAGCCAGGTCAGCATCGCACAAAGTGGACTTCATGACGGGTGAGGATGAAGCCTTAATAAGAAAAACATAAATATATTTATGGCTAATCAATGAGATAAAAATAAATTTAAATTTAATAGTAATACAAACATACTTGCGCTTGTGAAAGATCCCCAGCACCCCTCGATGATGAGTCATAACTTAGTCGGCGCCCACTATCCACATCTTGGGTCGGCCGATCATCAGTAGTGGTCGATGGGCCTGGAAAGTACTGATCCCAATCCTCTCGTGTAATGCTCGTGCCCGTGATCAATAATGGATCTGACGGGGTCACCTGCGAAGTCCCTGGAGTGAGCTGAAGCTGAAGGCTAAATGACGGCATGCTGCTATGATGGTAGTCTGACTCATGGAGGTCACCTGGCTGATCAGCTCCAACATCCTCAATAGGTGCCTCAATGCTCCCTTGCTGGGGAGCACCTCCTCACCCGCCCCCATGACCTAGTGGGATAGCCCTACCTCATGGGGCACCCATGGAACGTCGAACACTCTCCGGCACCGCTGGTGGCCCACGATGGTACTGCTCTGGTGCCACATAAGCAGGGTCGTGTCCTAAGCGCTCATCCTCTCAGGCTCGACGCAGTGTCTGGGCAGCCAACTCTGTAACCTGCCGACCATACTCGTGCAAAGTGGTCATTCCCTCGCCGGCATGCTGCTGCATCTGCAATCCCAACTGGTGGAACAAATGTATGCCAATAGCCTGCACAACATGTAAAATATAAATTATGGAACGCCATGTTACAGTTATAAGTAAGAATACCAAATAACATACCAGTGCCTCATGCCTCCCGGCGTACAGAACGTATCGACCGCGGTACCAACCCATATAATCATGCTCAGTATTCATCTGACGCGGTGAAGGGGGTGGGCAGAATCATGTCAATTTGCCGGTCCCACCCTGGAACGATCATCCTGCTGGAAATGCGTGGTTTGCCAAGTGGGCGGTGGCGGTACAAGCTGCGGACGACCAAACTGGCAAAGTACCCGCTCGGTGGCATGATGCTCCACAATATCAAGGCACATCAACAGGACGGAAGAGCTCCAAATAAGTCGGCCAACCGAGCAATAATCGGGCAAGCCAACTATAAGCGCGTCGTTGTATGGCCTCCAGATGAACTATTAAGTAACAACAAAAAACGTGAGTATACGCAACACATATGAAGCCAGGCCAAGTAAACTTAGGTATACATTTATAATGAATAGAGTATTCTAATATGTTTTCACCTGTAGTAGCGGCAGAAATCCAGCAATGTCCGTTGGGTCCCCATAAAAGCCCGGCACATCTGCCTGTACAAGTAGGCGAGAGCAGCAGCAGCCCAGCTGTACTGAGGTAAATCATCTAGCCGCTCAAGATTATGAAGAAATCTCAAACTGACTAGGTTCCCCGAAGTGTTCGGGAACAAGACCCCTCCAAACATAAGGTGTAGCAGCAACCTCGTGTACCAGTGAATATGCAGCTCCGGTGTATCGCCTATGATGTCAAGGTGCAATACCTCAAAATGGTCTCGGATAGTCGTCAACTGAAGACGACTGGGCCCAGCCAGTGCAGTCTCCTCCTGTGGCCGGAAACCAGTGAGCTGCTGCAGCATGTCCAGGTACTGCTCACCTGTCAGCTCTCTCATGGCCTGCGGTAGAGCAACTGGGTGTCCATCAACGGGCAGCCCATATATAACCTCCACGTCCTGCAGTGTGATGGTGGCCTTGCCAATAGACAAGTGGAATGTGTGCGTCTCCGGTCGCCACCACTCTATCAGGTCCGTGATCAAAGACCAATCGAGCTGCAGCTACCCGATCTCCAAAATCCTACAGAAGCATGTATCCTGCAGGCATCTGACTACACGGGGATAGAGATTTCTGCCCTTCAGAAAGTCCCACATGTCATCCACTCTCCTGACGCGGAGAGTCTGGGCCAGTAACTCTCCCTCTCATATGTGGGAGGACCTATGTTCGCCCTGTAACGACAGTAGGTCATCGCTGAAAGGTCCGGGATGCATAGGCGGAACCTCTATGTCTTCTAATGTAAATTAAACAACATTAATTACATGTTAGTTTTATTATTTTATATGTTTGTTTGTAATTAAATAATTAATTTTTATAATTATACAAGATTTAATTATTAAGTATTCACATATGGGTTCCAAGCTCGATATTTGAGGCTCAGTGCACCAAGATATCCTGAATTCTTGTATGTGTTAGTTTTATTATTTTACATGTTAGTTTTATTATTTTATATGTTTGTTTGTTACTCACTTATTTTTTACTATAATAAAATTAAATAATTAATTTTTGTAACGACCCGACCAGTCGTTTTGGGCTCTAGCATGTCGTTCAGCAGTTTGAGGCCATGAGTAGCTTCACTTCAGGTGTTATGACTTGTTTGCATGGTCGGAATTGAATTCCGGGAGTTTTGGAGTTGAATTGTAAAGCGAATTATCGTTTTCGGAAGCTTTAAGTTGGAAGAATCGACTAAGGTTGGATCTTTGAGTAACGATATCGTAATTGGGATTTGAAGGTTCCAGCAGGTTCGTATGATGATTTCGGACTGGGTCGTATGTTCGAATCGGGTTTTGGATGACCCGGGAGCATTTCGGCATCTATTGGGGAAGTTGGCATTTTGGAAGAAAATTCATAAATTTGGGTTAAAGTGCATTTCAGTGTTATCGATGTCCATTTGGGGTTCTGAGTCTTAGAATGGCTCTGTATGGTGATTCTGTTAGTGGGAGCGCGATCGGAGGTGTATTTGGAGGTCCGTAGGTCATTTGGCTAAGTTAGAAATTCGAAGGTCTTCGAGGAATTGGACCGGAAGTAGACTATTGATATCGGGGTAGGATTCTAATTCCAGAAGTTTAAGTAGGTCCGCAATGTTGAATATGACTTGTGTGCAAAATTTGAGGTCAATCAGACGTGATTTGATAGGTTTCGGCATCGAAGGAAGAAGTTTGAAGTTCTTAAGTTCATCAAGTTCGGATTGGGATGCGATTCATGATTTTTTCGTTGTTTGATGTGATTTCAAGGCTCAACTAAGTTCGTAATGTGTTTTGGGACTGGGTTGTGTGATTGGATGGGGCCCCAGGGAACTCGAGTGGATTTTGGTTGGTTAACGGGTCGAAAATGGAATCCGAGGAAGGGCTGCTGCAGCTGAGCATCTAGTGTGGTCTCACCTGCGTGAAGAGGGCCGCAGGTGCGAGTTTCGCAGGAGCGAGAAGAGCTCGCAGATGCGGAATCTTGCTGGGTAGGCGTGGACCACAGATGCGGGACCGCACCTACGGAAGAAGAGTCGCCGGTGCGAGATCAAGAGAGGCAGCCTGGGGGCGCAGGTGCGGAAGTTAATCCGCAGAAGTGGAATTCGCGGAGCCGCACCTTCGCTGGAAATTCCGCAGGTGCGGCTGGTGCATCGCAGGTGCGAAGAATCGCTGGGAAGTGTATATTTTAAGACGGGATTTGGCCATTTTCACTCATTTCTCACTTTGGTTGGCCGATTTTGGAGCCTTGAAGAGAGGGGATTTCATCATCTTCTATGAGGTAAGTAATTCTTGCAAGTATTAGGTAAGTAATTCTATGAGGTAAGTAATCCGCGGAAGTGGAATTCGCGGAGCTTGAGGGAAACCGCACCTTCGCTGGAAATTCCGCAGGTGCGGCTGGTGCATCGCAGGTGCGAAGAATCGCTGGGAAGTGTATATTTTAAGACGGGATTTGGCCATTTTCACTCATTTCTCACTTTGGTTGGCCGATTTTGGAGCCTTGAAGAGAGGGGATTTCATCATCTTCTATGAGGTAAGTAATTCTTGCAAGTATTAGGTTAAATACATGATTTCATAAGGATTTAAACTTGGAAATTATATAAATTGTGGGGCTTTTGGTAGAAAATCTAGAATTGGTATTTTTTTTATTTTGACCACGAATTTGGGCATGGGATTGGGAATAAAATATATATTCGAGTTCATGAGTTTATGGGTAAACTTTATTTTTGAAAAGTTTCGGAATCCGGGCACGTGGGCCCGAGGGTGATTTTAATCAACTTTGCGATTGGGGTTAGGAATTGTTATAAATTGGATTGTTATGAGTAATTGAGCATACATTTATGGATTTGCATGATTATTGACTAGTTTTGGAGTGTTGTGCATCGAATTGAGTTGTCGGAAGGGCTTGGGAGCCGGTTATGGAACTTCGGAACGAGGTAAGTCTCCTTTCTAACCTTGTAAGAGGGAATTAACCCGATAGGTGGACTAAAATGTTATGTGCTTCTATTTGTGGGGGCTACATACGCACTAGGTGACGAGAGTTCGTACGTGGCTACTAGCTATGCCTATACGGGTAGTTTTAGGCTTACATCATGTCTTGTTGATATTGTTATTGATTTATGTTTATTGTTTTCCTTGAGAGGGAGCGGGATTGAGTTCACTTATTACATATTTTAAAAAGGAGTGTAATTTAAGAATTTAAGATTTAAAAGGTTTTCGTCTGAACTTTGTAATTTCGAAAGAATTGAGGAATATTATAATAGCTTAAGAAATCTATGTGTAACCGCGTCGCATGTATGTTTTCGCGAGCAGGGTATTTCCTTCTACTACTCTTATGGGATTGGGCCGTTCGCCTCGGCAGTATTTATGTACTACACTCTCATGGGAGCGGATCGTTCGCCTTGGCAGGTTAATAGATGCATCTATGGTTCGCGCCATTCAACCCTCTAGCAATGGACAATTTACTTTTATGTTGGATCGGGCCGTATGCCTCGGCATTTCCTATATATATATATATATATATTATCCTCATGGAATCGTGCCTAATATTCGGCTAGAAGCCAGTGTATCTAAGGGTTTTTCCTTTATTTGAATTATGACAACCTCTTGATGAAATTCACTATATCTATGTATATGCTCCGATCATGGAGAAAACTTGCTAGTGGAGAGCCGAGTAAATTGAAAAGAAGAGAATTGTACCGCATAATTTATACTTGTTAGTTTCATATATTTACTCTGTTTCATATTTATTCATTTCTTTATTGTACCTGATATTATTGGACCACTAGTAAGTGTCGGAGTCGACCTCTCGTCACTACCTCTTTGAGGTTAGGCGGGATACTTACTGGGTACACGTTATTTTTGTACTCATACTACACTTGTTGTGCATTTTGTTGCACAGGCACATATATGTCTAGCGGCCCAGTCGGCGCAGCGGCATGGGAGATATAGAGACTTAGGTGAACTGCACCTCTCGAGACGACCGCATCCAGTAGAGTCTCTTTCGGAGTATTGTATTGTACCTCCTCTACTGTCCAATTGTATTCCGGACAGATTATTGTATTACATCTTATTTTTCTAGAAATTGCTCATGCACTTGTGACACCGGGTTCTGGGATGACTATGGGATTTATCCATTATTTGAATTTTTTAAAGATGTTTGTTACTCGGTGGAAGTTCATTATTTGCTATTTTATGTAATGAAAAGAAATGATTTCAAAAATATTAAAATGACAACTTAATTAACTATTTGGTGTTGGCTAGCCTGACAGTGGTGTCCGGCGCCATCACGACCTTTAATGGATTTTGGGTCGTGACAACGTGGTATCAGAGCACTAGGTTCCCTTAGGTCTCACGAGTCATGAGCGAGTCTAGTAGAGTCTTGCGGATCGGTACGGAGACATCTGTACTTACCTTCGAGAGGCTACAAAGCTGTTAGGAGTACTTCACTTCTCGAGTCCTCATCGTGCGGTTTGATTCTTTGAGGCTTATGCCTTCATTTCATTCCCATTCAATCTTATGCGACGCAAAGCTGGTTATAAATTGGGAGGTGAGTAATTGCAATGGTACTACAGACATGGTGCAGGATGTTTCTCCCTGTGTATTTGATGAGGTTATTGTCATCGCCTCGCAAAAGGCCGTTCTATCGTTTTAGCTCAGTGCAGGATTCAGAGATTCGGTATTTTATTTCCGGTAGAGAAAAGGCAACTGGACTATGAATGTTCAGGTTTGGGTTGATGGAGCAAGGAGACTTCGTGGTTTCAAGTGTGGTGGAACTTTTATCTACGACATGGTGTCGTCGTCCTTGTTTGAATGTGTTAAAGTTCGCCGGTGCTATAATCTTCTTTAATTCGCCCTCGGGGCAGGATATTGTGGGATAGTATTGGGGAAGCGACTGTCAGAGATCGCGATGTGCGGTAGTTCAGGATCGGACCGGTGTTTTCAGTGTTGACGGCTCGAGAAGATGACTTTCGGAAAGGTTTAAAGTGGTGGCGACATGTTGGTTCAAGTAAACAGAGATAGATATTGATCTAAGGCAACAACTAGGCAGCAAAGGATGAGGAAGGACATGCGGGGAGTGTCAGGTGGTGGTTAAACTTCTAGAAGGCCAGGTGTAAGAAGCGGAAGTCGAGTAGTCGCTTAAAGGAGTGAGGTTGACCAAAGTGGGGGAGTGGCAAAGTAGCATATGGGTTCAGTGGCGAGATAACTACACACCTTGAGGAAGGTTTAGAGTGATTTGGGGATTTTAGTGGACTGTGATTGGGTCCACTGGCTTAATTTGAAATATTGGCTATTGTATGGTGGGGAATTGGATGTAACAGAAAGGGGTTGCTTGGTATGAAGAAGGATACCACGTAACCTTGAATTTGGAAAATATTGTCGCACATTTAAGTAGAGGTCCATAAGGGGTGATCGAACTATGTACAATGGGTGCAGGAGAAGGGGGCTCAGGATGGGTTATTGATGTCGTAGTGAATGTGCAATGCAGAGTCATCGGGAGATGTCGGCAGGTGGATTATCTCCGGTGGGCAGGTCAATGGTCGCGTGGTTGGCGAAGCTTCTGCGAAGAATTCTACTGGCTATCCAGCAAGGGGTCGAATAGGTGAATATTGATAGAGATGCAGAGTGTTCGTGAAATGCTAACAGAAGGATTTCAAGGAATTTGGCAAATTGGTGGCACAAGATCAGTTCGGCAACAAAGAAAGAATCTTGGTGGGTTCCAGAGTTGTGTAATAGTAGCTTCAACCTAAGTGGGAGAGTCCCACCGCCTACGGTTTGATTGCATGGTTGTCTATTTGTGAGATTTTTGGGTATTAGCATATCGATGGGTTATTGCAGCTAAGGAAAGAGAACGTAATTAGTAATTCGAGCAAAGGAGTTGGTAACGGTGTGCTATGGTTGGCTTTATCAGCTCATGTTCGGGCTTTGGGAAGATTCAGGACTTATACTTATTGTAGAGGTAATTTTCAAGGGGAGCGATTCAACGGGGTGTTTCATTGAGAGGGGTGTTCATGTGCCAGTGGAGCCTTGGAGTTGATTATATTCGGGACCAAGCCAGAGTGGGTGACTCACAACGACGGTCCTAGCAAATTCAAAGGTTAAAATACGGTATCTAAGGATCTCAAGCCGCGGTGTGGTTAAGAATCGAGCTTTTGCAGCGAAATATGATAAGAGGCTCAGAATGTTCTATGAAATTTTCGGATTGCAGTGCAGCATTTGGGAGGAAGGAGGGTATGAACCAGTTCATGAGTTTGGAGACAACATGGTCTCGTGATGCAAGGCCACTCAGGAAGAGTGCGTATTGGGTTGTTATGTGTTGACTGGAGTTACTAGTATTTCTAAGTCAAGTTAAGGATAAGTTAGAAGAAGCCAGATCAGTTAGCCACGGTTGGATTGGCGTGATGGCGGCAGTGAACAGTTCTTCCAGCATGGTTAGATTATGCATGTGATTTATGGAGGTACGTGCAAGGCTTGACGGCCTCCGTGATTGGTTCTATTTGGGAGTATTCAAGTATTTGTGATGTGTAGGTGGATCCCGGATGGCGTATGGTGGTTAGACCACTACTTGAGGATTTGCATATTCTGTGGGTATGAGAATTCACTCGTGTGTTGCTATGGTTCTCTCGAAATGAGCTAAGTAAAAAGTTTCTATAAGATGAAGAGTTTACAGTATTAGTGGTTCAGGAGTGATGGTGAAATTCTTGTGGCATGTTAGGTGCAGTAAGCAGTATGAAATTTGAAAGTGAGGATCAGGGTTGCGGTTCGGCGTTGGAAAGGATGCCACGAGCTCGGATGAGCATGAAAGGGATTGGGATGTTTCGAGTACACTGGTATTGTTTTCAGCATCACCTGAGATCGGAGGTTGTGTAAGAGGCTTTGCGTTCTGGTTGCGGATTTCTTGATTTGCTTTACAAGCATTTGTATGGCCGGTAGTATGGAGGTGCAGACTTGTTACCTGGTGCGTGAGGTTGTGGGAGTGTATTCCATGGGGAGATTGTATAAGGGTGACATGTAGTCACTTGATGGATGGAAGATTTAGACCAAGTATGAAGAATGTGGTAAGATTGCGTATTTGAGAATTTATGCCTGGAGGGCGCTCGGTTCATTTGGTTGTGGATTGTGGGAGTTTGTCCCGGCTATGATGGTTATTCTCGTGTGTTATTATAAAAGTGGGTTATTGTGGACCCAGGTAAGGCTATTAGCCTAGTTCGCTGCGATCAGAATCGGCTTGAGGTTTGTGAATGAATTTAAATATGAATGTGGGCTCTATATCATGTCAGGAATGTTCATTTCAGCAAAGCGCTCCTCATGGAGGAGTATTCGGATAATGGATGTTGTTTCGTTGTCGTCTATTTCGTGTAAGGTTATATTGTTCCGTGTGAGTCGTGTAACGGCTTGATAAATTTCTTATGTGTTGAGGTCCCGTGTAGCGATGGGGTTATGTGAGCAGGATGGCTCTTGAGATTCAGATTATATATCGCACCTCAGTTGTGCTTGAGTTTTGTAGCGTTTGGCGCTATCTGTCTCCCCAGTGTTGGTATTATGCACTTGGTGCGCTTGTGACAGATATTCAGTATTTTGTAGTAATGAGCAATTTAGCTCGGTGTGCAACTCCTTATGTGAATTTTATGTGTGGGTCGGGTGGCACGCCGCCACGGGTATGTTATTTGGATCGGGTTGCACGCCGCAACAGGGTGATGATGAGTACAATTTTCATATTCTATTAGTTTGTGTGTTTTATTTCCCCTTTTCTGAGAAAATTTCATATTAGTTACGTGGGTTGAGTAGTTCTTTTCATAGTTCATTTTCCTTATGTATCACATTCGAGTTTGTAGTTTGTTGGCGTTGCGGCATCATGTGAGACTGTTGGTCAGGTCTGGGGTGGCTTATTGCTGGAGCAGCTCGTACTGGGTAAGACAAGATTATTGGATCTAGGATCAGTGCAATCGAATTATGTGAAGTATATTAAAGAGCAAATACCATTATTTGGTTCAGAATGAAGTAATGATTCTTGTTAGGAGTATAGGCTCAAAGATTTGTTGACTCGGCAGTTGGTTAGGAATTTTTACGCATCTTTTCCGCTGTGGCAGTATTGCAAGAGTTGGAACATGACTTAGATGAGTCATAAGGTGAGAGTGAGCAACAGATTTGTGGAATGTCAGCTATTGTCATCAGGGGGTGTTATTATGGTCCTATGATTGATGTGGTGCACGGTGTGAATTCAGCAAAGGGGCGCAGTCATGTTGTGGTACACCATGTAGGGATTTATGCAGTGCTCGTATGCTGGAAGCAGGCCTGGCAGAGAATTTCGGATATTGGAACTGGGCTCTGAGGCTCATTTGCCTAAGGTTCTCAACTGGGTGGTGGTAGCACAGGTAGGCGCGTGAGGTGTTAACCAGTGATTTCAGACAACTCCAACTCAGTTCTTAACACGTTCGAGGAAGAACTTATGTTTAAGTGGGAGAGAATATAACGACCCGACCTGTCGTTTTGGGCTCTAGCGCGTTGTTCAGTAGTTTGAGGCCATGAGTAGCTTCAATTAAGGTGTTATGACTTGTTTGCATGGTCGGAATTGAATTATGGGAGTTTTGGAGTTGAATTGTAAAGCGAATTCTCGTTTTCGGAAGCTTTAAGTTGGAAGAATCGACTAAGTTTGGATCTTTGAGTAAACGATCTCGGAATCGAGATATGAAGGTTCCAGCAGGTTTGTATGATGATTTCAGACTGGGTCGTATGTTCGAATCGGGTTTTGGATGACCCGGGAGCGTTTCGGCGTCTATTGGGGAAGTTGGCATTTTGGAAGAAAATTCATAAATTTGGGTTAAAGTGCATTTCAGTGTTATCGATGTCCGTTTGGGGTTCCGAGTATGAGAATGTCTCCGTATGGTGATTCTGGTATTGGGAGTGCGATCGGAGGTGTATTTGGAGGTACGTAGGTCATTTTGGAGTCATTTGGCTAAGTTAGAAATTCGAAGGTCTTCGAGGAGTTGGACAGGAAGTAGACTATTGATATCGGGGTCGGATTCTGATTCCGGAAGTTGGAATAGGTCCGCAATGTTGAATATGACTTGTATGCAAAATTTGAGGTCAATCGGACGTGATTTGATAGGTTTCGACATCGAAGGAAGAAGTTTGAAGTTCTTAAGTTCATCAAGTTCGGATTGGGACGCGATTCATGATTTTTGCGTTGTTTGATGTGATTTCAAGGCTCAACTTATTTCGTAATGTGTTTTGGGACTGGGTTGTGTGATTGGACGGGGTCCCGGGGGCCTCGGGTGGATTCCAGGTGGTTAACGGGTCGAAAATGGAGTCTGAGGAAGGGCTGTTGCAGCTGAGCATCTGGTGTGGTCGCACCTGCGTGAAGAGGGCCGCAGGTATGAGTTCCGCAGGAGCGAGAAGGGTTGGCAGATGCGGAATCTTGCTGGGTAGGCGTGGACCGCAGATGCGGTCATTTTGTCGCAGATGCGGGACCGCACCTGCGGAAGAAGAGTCGTAGGTGCGAGATCGAGAGAGGCAGCCTAGGGGCGCAGGTGCGGAAGTTAATCCACAGAAGCGGAATTCACTGAGCTTGAGGGAAACCGCACCTGCGTTGGAAATTCTGCAGGTGCGGCTGGTGCAACGCAGGTGCGAAGAATCACTGGGCAGTTTATTTTATGACGTGATTTGGCCTTTTTCACTCATTTCTCACTTTGGTTGGGCGATTTTGGAGCCTTGAAGAGAAGGGATGTCATCATCTCCTATGAGGTAAGTAATTCTTGCAAGTATTAGGTTAAATACATGATTTCATAAGGATTTAAACTTGGAAATTGTATAAATTGTGGGGCTTTTGGTAGAAAATCTAGAATTGGTATTTTTTGGATTTTGGCCACGAATTTGGGCATGGGATTGAGAATAAAATATATATTCGAGTTCATGAGGTTATGGGTAAACTTTATTTTCGAAAAGTTTCGGAATCCCGGCACGTGGGCCCGAGGGTGATTTTTATTGACTTTGCGATTGGGGTTAGGAATTGTTATAAATTGGATTGTTATGAGTAACTGAGAAAACATTTATGGATTTGCATGATTATTGACTAGTTTTGGAGCGTTGTCTATCGAATTGAGTTGTCGGAAGGGCTTGGGAGCCGTTTATGGAACTTCGGAGCGTGGTAAGTCTCCTTTCTAATCTTGTAAGAGGGAATTAACTCCATAGGTGGACTAAAATGTTATGTGCTTCTATTTGTGGGGGCTACGTACGCACGAGGTGACGAGAGTCTGTACGTGGCTACTAGCTTTGCCTATGTTCGGGTAGTTTTAGGCTTACATCATGCCTTGTTGATATTGTTATTGATTTATGTTTATTGTTTTCCTTGAGAGGGAGCGGGATTGAGTTCACTTATTACATATTTTAAAAAGGAGTGTAATTTAAGAATTTAATATTTAAAAGGTTTTCGTCTGAACTTTGTAATTTCGAAAGGAATTGAGGAATATTATAATAGCTTAAGAAATCTATGTGTAAACGCGTCGCATGTATATTTTCGCGAGCGGGGTATTTCCTTCTACTACTCTTATGGGATCGGGTCGTTCGCCTCGGCAGGATTTATGTACCACACTCTCATGGGAGCAGGCCGTTCGCCTCGACAGGTTAATAGATACATCTATGGTTCACGCAATTCGACCCTCTGGCAGTGCACAATTTACTTTTATATTGGATCGGGCCGTACGCCTCGGCATTTCCTATATATATATATATTATCCTCATGGAATCATGCGTAATATTCGGCTAGAAGCCAGTGTATCTAAGGGGTTTTCCTTTATTTGAATTATGACAACCTCTTGATGAAATTCACTATATCTATGTATATGTTCCGATCATGGAGGAAACTTGCTAGTGGAGAGCCGAGTAAATTGAAAAGAAGAGAATTGTACCGCGTAATTTATAATTGTTAGTTTCATATATTTACTCTGTTTCATATTTATTCATTTCTTTATTGTACCTGATATTATTGGACCACTAGTAAGTGTCGGAGTCGACCTCTCGTCACTACCTCTTTGAGGTTAGGCGGGTTACTTACTGGATACACGTTATTTTTGTACTCATACTACACTTGCTATGCATTTTGTTGCACAGGCACATATATGTCTAGCGGCCTAGTCGGCGCAGCGGCATGGGCGATACAGAGACTTAGGTGAGCTGCACCTCTCGAGACGACCGCAACCAGCAGAGTCTCTTTCAGAGTATTGTATTGTACCTCCTCTACTGTCCAATTGTATTCCGGACAGATTATTATATTACATCTTATTTTTCTAGAAATTGCTCATGCACTTGTGATACCGGGTTCTGGGATGACTATGAGATTTATCCATTATTTGAATTTGTTAAAGACGTTTGTTACTTTGTGAAATTTCATTATTTGCTATTTTATGTAATGAAAAGAAATGATTTCAAAAATATTAAAATGAGAACTTGATTAACTATTTGGTGTTGGCTAGCCTGACAGTGGTGTCTGGCGCCATCACGACCTTTAATGGATTTTGGGTCGTGACAATTTTTATATTTATATAAGATTTAATTATTAAGTATTCACATATGGGTTCGAGGCTCGATATTTGAGGCCTAGTAACACCAAGATATCCTGAATTCTTGTATGTGTTAGTTTTATTAATTTATATGTTAATTTTATTATTTTACATGTTTTATTTTATATATTTATTTGTTACTCACTTATTTTTTACAATAATAAAATTAAATAATTAATTTTTATAATTATAAAATATTTAATTATTAAATATTCATATATGAGTTTCGGGCTCGATATATGAGGCCTAGTAGGACCAAGATATCCGAAAAATATTGTTGTTTTCTCATATTATTTTCTTATGATCATTGACTAGAATTGGACAGAGTTTGTGTTTGATCTATCAGCTATTTTGACGTATTTTTGGGTATAAGAGATACTTAAATGATTAATGTTAATAATTACAGGGATACTACGCTAAAAGGCACTGTATTTTATTACACTAAAAGGGCACTATATTACTAGTCCTTAAGCAAATAAATAATCTAAACTAGATAAAAACAACAAATATATTTAATCACAAAATATTCACGAATATACATATACAACAGTAAGTAACTTATTAATTTTTTTTTTAACAAATAATAATGATTTCTTTATTTGTACATATTTTTTTAGCACACTAATATCTTAGTCCGGATAAAATAACAAACCAGTTAAATCGCAAAAAAAAATACAAAACAACATGGAACACAACATTAATACAACTAATATGCATTTTTATACAAATTTCGACAAAAAATAAATCGGAATACCTCGATTTAAGTTCGTTGGAAAGTTGAAGATTTGAATTCGAAATGAGCAACCCATAACGAGAGAAGGCCTTAACTAGGATGTGGAACCAAGAATCTTTACTTTTTGTGGGACGGGTGGGGTCCACCCGAGTTTTTTGATCATTAATGAGGGGAGGGGACCACTGGTTTTTTGAATTAAAAAGGGGGGAGGGGGGGGGGGG
>ML371334.1:0-45899 GCA_005239525.1 Nicotiana knightiana | reverse complement strand
AGTCATAACCGAGGGTTTAGAGGTTGGATTAGAGATAACGATACCTCGGGTGCAATCTAAAGTGAACTGTATTGCGATCTAGCTAGCGTAACTTGAGAGAGTGCGTCTAGTAAATTATCATAATTACTCGAGAGAGATTTATGGTAGATAGAGAATTCATGATTGATTGAGACGATTAATTAAGCTATAAGAAGTATCGGAGAAAGAATTCACCAACGGGGGAAACCATAACCTTAGGTCTTTATTATCATTGTTTACATTAAATTGTTAGTTAATTGTTAGTTTATTATTTTGTTAGTAGAATTAGTTAAATAACACAAATTGATATTCAAAAGTCTTAAGAAAATTGATTAAACACTAGTTTAGTATTTTATAGACCCAATTGATACGTTCAATTCTCTGTGGGATCGACTTTGGGTGTAATACCCCAAATTTATATTTTCAACGCCCGTTTAGTCTTTTTATAAGACATAGTTGAGCGTGATCATGGCTTGCCTAACTCTGTGTCGGAGAAATCCCCTTAGGATTTAGTGTTATTATGATATGTGAGTTCTATGTACGCGAGGTGATGAGTACGTACACGAGCTATTTGTTGCGAAACCTGATTTTTACTGAGAAATTACTTGTTTTCATCTTAATTGGGTATAATAGCATGTAGTTATCATGTTAGCCTAGAATAGCATGTCTACGTGTCATAATTGCTTATTTGAACTCTTTGCAATATGCTTAGTGGATTCCTGCTTCTTTCCTTGACTTATACTTGGTTTAAACTGTAGTTTTTCTTGCTGTAATTGGAGATGTGTATTTGCTTTGGGACTATTGGATGGTATCCTGGAGATCCCCTACATGTTTACTCTTGGGACTACCGGACGGTATTCGGGAGATCCCCCTGCACATTTACTTTTGAGACTACGAGGCGGTAGCTCGGGAGTTCTCCTTGTATATTTATTTTGGGACTACGAGACAGTATCTCAGGAGTTTCCCCGCTGTTTAACCTATGTTTTGTACTATTATTTGTTGTGTTTCCTTTCATTAAATTCTAGTCCATTATTATACTGTATATTTCCTGCCTTATTTATTATTGACCAGTGGGCCTGACCTGACCTCGTCACTTCTCGACCGACATTAGGCTTGGCACTTATTGGGTACCATTGTGGTGTACTCATGCTACTCTTTTGCACATGTTTTTTTTATGCAGATCTAGGTACATCGTTCCAGCCTCGTTATTAGTCGTGCACCTGCTACTGCTATGGAGACTTCGAAGTACATCTGCCGCGTCTGTAGACCTAGGTGTCCCCCTCTAGCTCTTACGCAGTTCTTCCTCTTCTACTACTATATACATGTGTATAGACAGATAGTAAAGTCTTAGAAGCTTGTGACTTATGATGTTCCGGGTCTTGGAAAACTCTATATGTATTTTTGAGAGCTGTTATTGTATATGCGCGACATTTCAATCAATTAATTCATTGTTGTTGCTATTAGTGGGTTGGATTTATGTTTTAATTTTTGTTGTTATTCCAGAAATGTTAGGCTTACCTAGACGTAGAGACTAGGTGCCGTCGCGACCTCTCACGGAGGGATGATTGGGTCGTGACAAGTTGGTATCAGAGCTCTAGGTTCATAGGTATAGTAAGTCACAAGTCAATTTATTAGAGTCTCTCGAATTGATAGGGAGACATATGTACTTATCTTCTGGAGGCTATGAAACTGTTAGGAAAAAACTATACTTCTTTGATTCCTTGTCGCGCGAAATATGTTGACATCAATATTCTAAATTTTTGTATTCTATTCTTTCTCACAGATGGTGAGGACCCGTACCAGAGGATCTGATGATCAGTCACCTGCGCCCTCTGCTAGAGCCGCGAGAGGCCGGGTCTGGGGTAGAAGCCGAGGACAACCACGCGGTGAACCCAAAGCACCCGCACGAGCTGCGACAGTGGAGCACCCAGCAGCTCCATCTGGAGGGCAGGAACCTGAGGTGCCTGTTGCTGCACCAGCCCTCCAGGAAACTTTAGCCTGGTTCATGGGCATATTCAGCACCTTAGCTCGGGCTGGATTGATCCCACTAGCTCCTGCCACATTTCAGGCCAGGGGAGGGGCATAGACTCCCGCAGCCCATACCTCTGGGTAGCGGGTCCAGGTGGACCAAGACCCAGAATTTATCCCTATGCAGCTGGTAGCTCCGGTCTAGCACGAGGCTAAGCCAGCACCTTCTAAGGCAGAGCAACTCAGACTTGAGAGGTACAAGAAGTACCACCCACCTGCCTTCAGAGGATTAGCGAAAGATGATACCTAGAGTTTTCTGGAGGAGTGTCGCCGTATTCTCCATACTATGGGCATAGCGGAGACGAGTGGGGTTTCTTTTACCACATTCCAACTTAGAGGAGCATCCTATCAGTGGTGGCGTGCTTATGAGTTGAGTAGTCCGGCTGAGGCAACTTCACTTAGATGGACTCAGTTCTCGGACATGTTTTTTAGACAGTATGTCCTTCAGAGCCTCAGGGTCGCATGGCGCGTGAAGTTTGAGCAGTTGCGCCAGGGTGCTATGACTGTGTTAGAATATGCAGTTCGCTTAAGTGATTTGTCCAGACATGCACCGATGTTGGTTACCACAGTTCAAGAGAGGGTTCGACGGTTTATTGAGGGACTCCACCCTAGTATCCCGATTAGTATTTGGAGATGGATATTTCTTGTACAAAGGTTGTGAGTATTGCTAGGAGATTGGAGGGCATGCTTACCCGGGATAGAGAGGAGAGGGAGGCCAAGAGGTCTCAAGAGTCTGGAACTTATAGTGGTACTCGTGTCGCAGCTGCAGTTCGCCATGGTAAGGGTTATGTGAGTCGCTCTGTTCATTCAGCTCTTCCAGCCGCCAGTGGTATTCCAGCCCCTTCTAGGCCCCATGAGCCTTATTATGCACCGCCAATATCAAACGTGCCTCCTGCACGGGGTGCTTTTAGTTGCCAGTCCAGCAGACTTGGCCCGAGTCAGTTCTAGAAGCCACACCCTTCGAGAGCTTGTTTTGAGTGTGGCGACACTCGCCATATGGTAAGGGATTGTCCCAGACTTAGGAGGAGTGCACCTCCACATACTTCTCAGCCACTGCGTACTTCACCGAGTCCTCAGGATATGATTCCAGCACCAACTACCGCCCCACCCACTCAGCCAGCTCGAGGTGGAGGTCGGGGAGGTTGAGGTATCCCTAAAGGGGGCGACCAGGCCAGATATTATGCTCTTCCAGCTCGTATAGAGGCGTTTGCTTCTGATTCTGTCATTGTAGGCATTGTTCCGGTCTGTCATAGAGATGCATCGGTATTATTTGATTCAGGATCTACATATTCCTTTGTGTCCTCTTATTTTTCCTCGTACTTGAGTGTATCTTGGGATTCCTTGAGTTCCCCTGTTTATGTGCCTACCTATGGGAGATTCTCTTATTGTGGACCGCGTGTATCAATCGTGTTTGATTGCTCTTAGTAGTTTTAAGACAAGAGCTGGTTTATTATGTCTCAGCATGGTAGACTTTTATGTTATCTCGAGAATGGATTAGTTGTCGCCCCATTATGCTATTCTTGATTGTCACGGTAAGACCGTGACAGTGGCTATGCCGGGATTATTGCGATTAGAGTGGAGAGGTACCTTAGAGCATACTCCCAATAGAGTTATTTCATTTCTTCAAGATCAATGAATTGTTAAGAAGGGGTGTGACACATATCTATCTTAGGTGAGAGATGTCAGCATAGATACCCCTACAGTTCAGTCTGTTCCAATTGTGAGGGACTTTCCAGATGTGTTTCCAATTGATCTTCCAGGCATGCTGCCCGACAGAGATACTGATTTTGGCATTGATTTGTTGTCAGGCACTCTCCCCGACTCTATTCCTCCATATCGTATGGCTCTTCTTGAGTTGAAGGAATTGAAGGAGCAGTCGCATGAGTTGCTTGATAAGGTCTTCATTCGGCCCAGTGTGTTACCTTGGGGTACTCCGGTCTTATTTGTGAAGAAAAAGGATGGTTCTATGCGCATGTACATTGATTATCGCCAACTTAACAAAGTTACAGTAAAGAACAGTATCCATTACCTCGTATTGATGGCTTATTTGATCAGTTATAGGGTTCTAGAGTGTTTTCCAAGATTGAGTTATGTTCAGGCTAACATCAGTTGAAGATTCGAGAGGCAGATATCCCGAAGACTGCTTTCAGGACTCGGTATGGTCACTTCGAGTTCCTTGTTATGTATTTTGGGCTGACCAATGCCCAAACAACTTTTATTCGCTTCATGCACAATATGTTCCGGCCTTATCTTGACTCCTTCATCATTGTGTTTATTGACAACATTATGGTGTACTCTCGAACTCTAGAGGATCATCAGCAGCACCTAAGGACTGTGCTTCAGATTTTGAGAGAAAAGAAGTTATATGTAAGATTTTCAAAGTGTGAGTTTTGTCTAGACTTAGTGGCATTCTTGGGTCATGCAGTGTCAAGTGATGGGATCAAGGTGGATCTGAAGAAGGTGGAAATAGTGCAGAGTTGGACTAGATCGTCATCAGCTACGGAGATCAGGAGTTGTCTTAGTTTGGTGGGGTATTACCGTCGTTTTGTAGAAGGTTTCTCATCTATTGCAGAACCTATGATCAAGTTGACCCTGAAGAATGCTCTGTTCAGGTAGACAGAGGAGTGTGAGGAGAGCTTTTAGAAGCTCAAGATAGCTTTGACCACGTCCCTAGTATTGGTAATGCCTGCAGGTTCGGGGTCTTATAATGTATATTATGATGTGTCGTGAATTGGTCTTGGTGTTGTTGATACAGGAGGGTAGGGTGGTTGCCTATGCGCCAGACAACTCAAGGTGCATGAGAAGAACTATCAACGTCCACGACCTTGAGTTAGCAACTATTGTTCATGCCTTTAAGATTTGGCGGCACTATTTGTATGGTGTCCTTTATGAGATTTACACCGATCATCAGAGTTTGCAGCATTTCTTCAAGCAAAAGGATCTTAACTTGCGTCAGTGAAGGTGGTTGGAGCTGCTTAAGGACTATGATATCACCATTTTGTACTACTTGGGGATGGCCAATGTGGTGGTCGATGCTTTGAGTCGTCGGGCAGAGAGTTTGGGGGGTTTAGCATATCTACCAGCAGCAGAGAGGCCATTGGCATTGGATGTTCAGGCCTTAGCCATCTAATTTGTGAGATTGGATATTTCTGAGCCGAGTAGGGTATTGGCTTGTGTGATCTCTAGGTCTTCTCTTTATGAGCATATCAGGGAGCATCAGTATGATGACCCTTCTCTCCTTGTCCTTAAGGACCCGGTCCAGCACGGTGATCCTAAGGAGGTCACTATTGGCGATGATGGTGCATTGAGGATGTAGGGCAGGCTTTATGTGCCAAATGTAGATGGTTTGCGTCAGTTGATTCTCCAGTAGGCTAACAGTTTGTGGTACTCCATTCATCCTGGTGCCACGAAGATGTATCAGGACTTGAGCCAGCATTACTGGTGGAGGAGGATGAAGAAGTACATAGTGGAGTATATAGCTCGGTGTCTAAATTTCCAGCAGGTGAAGTATGAGCATCAGCGGCCGGGTGGGTTGCTTCAGAAGGTAGAGATTCCGGAGTGGAAATGAGAGCGCATCACAATGGATTTCCTTGTTAGACTCCCACGGACTCAGCAGAGGTTTGATGCAGTTTGGGTGATTGTGGATAGGCTGACCAAGTAAGCTTATTTCATTCCTGTGATGACTACCTATTCTTCCGCACAACTAGCTCAAATTTGTATCTGTGAGATCGTCAGGCTTCATGGTGTACCAGTATCTATCATCTCTGACCAGGGTACGTAGTTAAATCACAGTTCTAGAAGGTCGTATAGCATGAGTTGGGTACTCGGGTGGAGCTGAGCACAACATTTCACCCTAAGCCGGACGGACAATCCAAGCACATTATTCAGATATTAGAAGATATGCTCTATGCGTGTGTGATGGAGTTTGGAGGTTCGTGGGATCAATTCTTGCCACTTGTGAAGTTTTCCTACGACAATACTTATCAGTCGAGCATCCAGATAGTACCATATGAGGCTTTGTATGGTAGGCAGTGTCGGTCTCTATTGGTTGCTTCGAGTCGGGTGAGGCTATATTATTGGGTACAGACTTGGTTCAGGATGACATGGACACGGTGAAGGTGATTCAGGATCGACTCTGCACAGCCCAGTGCAGACATAAGAGTTATACAGATCGAATGATTCGCGATGTTGCATTCATTGTTGGAGAGCGGATCTTGCTCCAAGTTTTGCCTACGAAGGGTGTTATGAGGTTCGGGAAGAAGGGAAAGCTGAGCCAAAGGTTCATTGGTCCCTTTGAGGTGTTGCGACGTGTAGGGGAACTTCTTTAAGAGCTTGCCTTTCCTCTCAATCTTGTAGGAGTTCATCTGGTATTCCATATTTCTATGCTCCAGAAGTATCATAGTTATCCGTCTCATGTGTTGGATTTCAGCTCAGTCTAGTTGTTAAAGGATCTGTCTTATAGTGAGGAGACAGGGGCTATTTTGGACAGGTAGGTTCGAAAGCTGAGGTCAAAGAACATTGCTTCTATGAAGGTTCATTGGAGGGGCCAGCCGGTCGAGGAGGCGAGTTAGTAGACTGAGTATGATATGCGGTCATTACCCTCGTCTTTTCACCGCTTCAAGTATGTCTTTATACTCGTTCGAGGGCGAACAATTATTTTATGGGGGGTGTAACGACCCGACCGATCGTTTTGAGAGTAATAGCACTGATCCCTTGTTTACTTCTTCCCCCTTATCTTTTTCTGCTTATGTGTCTTGCCGGGAGGTGTTGGTTTTGGTTTTGGAGTGTTTTGGGACACTTAGTCCCTAAAACGGAAGCTCTAGTCTTAGAATTTTGACCTTAGTCGGAATTGTATGAAGATGACTCCGGATTGGAGTTTCGTCAGTTTCGTTAACTTCGTTGGGGGATTTTGGACTTAGGGGCGTGTCCGGATTGTGTGTTCGATGTCTTTAGCTCATTTAGGCTTGAAATGGCGAGAGGCAAAATTTTGGAAATTTTGACTGGTAGCGTACTTTTTTATATCGGGGTCGAATTTTGATTTTGGAAGTTGGAGTAGGTCTGTAATGCTGAATATGACTCGTGTGCAAAAATTGGGATCAATCTGACATGGTTTGATAGGTTTCGTCTTCGTTTGTAGAAATTTGAAGTTTTAAGTTCATTAAGATTGAATCGAATGGTGATTCACTTTTTGGCGTTGTTGATATGATTCTAGGGCTCGACTAAGTTTGTATGGTGTATTAGGACTGGTTGGTATGTTTGATTGAGGTCCCGGAGGGCTCGGGTGTGTTTCAGATGCTTATCGTATTGAAATTTGGACTTGGTCATTTGCTGAGTTTCTAGTCTTCTGGTGTTTCGCACCTGCGGTGGGGAGACAAGAGGAGGGGACTCGCACGTGCGGAAGGAGGGGCGTAGGTGCGATTTTTGTCAAGTTGGTCTATGAGCACAGGAGAAGGAACTGCATCTGCGCATCCGCAGATGTAGAGGAAGGATTGCAAGAACGAGTTGGTCGGATTGGACAGAGTCGCAGATGCGGAAGGCCATCCGCAGGAGCGGGCACACAGGTGCGGTCCATTGCTCGCAAATGTGGACCCAAACTTTTAAGTCATTTCTGCACATGCGATTGAATTTTTGCAGATGCGGAATAACTGGGCAGAAAAGGTCAAGTTTGAGGATTTGATTCTCATTTTCAATTTTGGGACTTGAGAGATCGGTGTGAGGCAATCTTTTGAGTGTTCTTCAAAGAGATTTTTAGGGTAAGTGATTCTAACTCAGATTGGACTATATTTCATGAATTTGTTGTTATTTGTATCATCTAGTTAGGGATTTGAGTGGAAATTTGGGGGGGGGGGGGGGGGGGGGGGTAGTAAAAACTTCATAGTTGGAATCATGAGTAAATTGGTGTTCATATTTTATGACTTTTACCCGATTCCGAGACGTGGATCCGGGGAGGCTTTTTGGATTGATTTCTTAAAACATTATTTCTTGTAGATATATTTATGGTATGTAATTGATTTTTCCTAGATTTGGGCCATTTGGAGTCGGATATTCGTGGGAAAAGCATTGCTACCAATTTATTGAGCTTGGTTCGAGGTAAGTGTCTTGCCTAGCCTTGTGTAGGGAAAATCCCCTTAGGATTTGGTGTTATTATGATATATGAGTGCTGTGTATGCGAGGTGACAAGTGCGTGCATGGGCTATTTGTTGCAAAACCTAAATTTTACTGAGAAATTACCGGTGTTTATCTTAATTGAGTATAATAGAATTTGTAGTTATCCTGTTAGCCTAGAATAACATGTCTATGTGTCTTAATTGCTTATTTGAACTCTTTGCAACATGCTTAGTGGGTTCCTGCTTCTTTCCTTGACTCGTACTTAGTTTAAATTGTAGATTTTCTTGATGTAATTGTTATCTTCATTTTGTTTGAGTTGTGTATTTATCTTCATTTGTTTGAGTTGTGTATTCACTTTGGGACTACGACATAGTATCCCAGGACATCCCCCTGCATGTTTACTTTTGGGACTACAGGACAGTATTCTGGGAGATCCCCATGCACATTTACTTTTGGGACTACGGAAGAGTATCCCGGGAGATCCCCATGCACATTTACTTTTGAGACTACGAGGCAGTACCTTGGGATTTCTCCCTGCATATTTATTTTAAGACTACGAGACAGTACACTCAAGGGTTTCTCCGTTGTTTAACCTGTGTGTTGTACTATTATTTGCTGCATTTTCTTTCGTTAATTTCTAGTCCATTATTATACAGTATATTTCCTGCCGTATTTATTATTGACCAGTGGACCTAACCTGATCTCGTCACTACTAGACCAACGTTAGGGTTGGCACTTACTGGGTACCATTGTTGTGTACTCATGCTACTCTTATGCACATGTTTTTCATATGCAAATCCAGGTACATCATTCCAGTCTCGTTATTAGTCGTTCACCTGCTGCTACTACAGAGACTTCGAGGTACATCTACCACGTCTGCATACCTAAGAGTCCCCCTCTATCCCTTGTGTAGTTCTTCCTCTTCTACTACTAAATACTGCTGTATAGACAGATAATAAATTCTTAGAAACTTGTGACTTATGATGTTCCGGGTCTTGGGAAACTCTGTATGTATTTTTGAGAGTTGTTGATATATAAGTAGAGCGATATTTCTATCAATTATTTCATTGATAATGTTGTAAGTGGGTTAGATTTATGTTTTCATTTTTGTTGTTATTCCGAAAAATGTTAGGCTAACCTAGTCGTAAAGGCTAGGTACCGTCGCGACCTCTCATATAGGGAAGATTGGGTCGCGAAAATATCATAAAAGTCAATAAAGCATATAGCAATTAAAGCATGAATAAAGATATATCATGAAATATCATAAAACATTGAAGAAAATATCACGACGGCATATATATACTCGTCACCTTGCATATACACTATTTCCACATAATTTGTGTAAAACATAGATCAAGATTCCCTAATAACCTCAAATCAAGGTTAGGCCCAACACTTACCCCACTCCGCAACTCAAGCAATCAATCAACCATGGCCTTGCCTTTTGAACAAACCTCCAAATCAACCAAATATAGCAAATTATCGACCAAATGATTCAAAATAAGCTTTAGAAATTGCCCATGAAGGAAGAAGGTTCAGTTTTGATCAGTTTTGGAAATGTCAACACCGGGTCCAATTGATCAAAACTCGAGGTTCGGACCAAAACTCGATTACCCATTCACACTCGAGCCTGGTTATGTGATTTGTTTCAAAATCTGCCTTCAATTTGAGGTCTAAATATAAATATAAAAAAATCCTCAATTCTACCCAAATTCGTTATTTCTACCATGAAAAGCCTAAATTTGATGTTGGAATCTCCTTAAATGTAATGGATAATTGAAAAGAAATGGATTAAAGTCACTTACCAATGAACTTGGGAAGAAATGTTTCTTGAAAAATTGCCTTTTATAGTGTTTAGGATTGAGAAATGGTAAGAAATGAGTTAACTCCCATTTTTTCCCTCCTTTATTGTAAAAATTGCACGGGACGCCCTATCTGGTCGCCCCCATTTAACATATACAAAAAGTTTTAACTTGTACCCATTGTTTAAACAACTTCAGGCCTATTTCTCCTCCTCCTTCGTTTCTGAATGCTGAAGATAGAGAGAACAACTTATATTTGCTATTTTAGCTCTTTACAGCTAGGAATTAGCTTCAGGATCATCCAGTTCAAAAATTCTAATTTTAGTTGCTACTGAAACATGAAAGCATGACTTGGTTCACTGTGAATTAGGTGAAGATGTTACTTTTACTAATGCTCTTGTTTTATAGGGAGTATTGCTTTTCAAGTTTCCTGATAATTCCATTATTCTAAGGCTAAAATATACAATAAATAGTAGTTAGCAACTGGATCTTAATGACAACTTGTCATTGTTGTTTTAGAACTTCAGCTCTAAAGTTCATCACAAACATAACAAAGCTTCAGCTAAAACATGCTGAAGTTCAGCAAATACAGAACAAAGCTTTAGCTAAAACATGTTGAAGTACAACAAATACAGAACAAAACTGCAGCTACAAGAATGCTTAAGTTCAGTAATTACAAACAAAACATCAGCTAACATACTGAAGTTCAGCAAATACAGAACAAAACTTCAGCTACTAGAATGCTTAAGTTCAGCAATCACAAACAAAAACTCCAGCCAACACATTTTGTTGTTTTATTGAACTTTGCCATTTGCACTATGAACTGAAGTTTGCGTGATTGCCTTTGCAAGTCAGTCCAAACTTCATGCAAAAATATTTGCAGTTTTGGTACGCTTTAGGCAAAAATTTTGCTACTTCAGGCCCGTATGCCTGAAGTTACGCGTAAAGTTGGTACACTTGCAATTTTTTTTGCAAAGTGGGTATAAGTTAAACTGTGACCAAAAAGGCGGGTATAGATGCAAATGCCCCTCTTTTATCCAGCTGCAGGTGTGGCAATTGCAAAGTCATGTTCGTAATTGCGAACCTCGCAAAATGCAAGACAGGGATCGTAAATGCGAACCCTGTCACAAAAGTACAGAAGTCGCAAATCTAAAAAAAAGATCGCAATTGCGAAGACACGACCATCGCAAAGGCGGTCAGGAACTTCGCAAATGCAAGTAGTATCAAGAGCATACTAAGTTGCAAATGCGACCTCTGATAGGTCGCAATCCCGACATGTTCCTCGCAAATGCGAGATTATCTAATCCAGCCTATGCTCGCAAATGCGAGTTATTGTTCTCAAAAGCGATGCTCACAATTGCGAGCCATCTGCAATAGAACACTAGCAACAGAAGTGCACCAGCTATCCTTTTACTTACCAAACTTATTCGAAACATGTCTAAAACTCACCTGAGCCCCTCGGTCTCAAAAGAAAACATGCACACAAGTGTAAGAACATCATACGAACTTGTTCGTGCAACCAAATCACGAAAATAACATCTAAGTCTACATATCAATCCTCAAAATGAATGAAATTTCAAAGTAAAACTAAAGAACACTAGAATCACATCTAAGCGTCCAAATTTTGTCAAATCAAATTCTGAATTGCACCAAATTTTGCAGACAAGTTTCAAATAGCGATATGGACCTATTCCATGTTTCAACATCAAAATTCAAACTGGTTAGCTATGAAGTCAACTCACGGTCTACCTTAAGAATCTTTTAATTTTCAAAATATTAGTTTTCGGCGAAATGAGTCAAATTAATTTAGGGACCTCCAATTTCAATTTCGGGCATACACCCAAGTACAAAATCACGATACAGACCTACATGAATAGTTAAAACCCCGATCTAAGGTCGTTTTCATAAAATGTTGACTGTGGTCAACTCAAGTTGTTTTGGAGCCAAAAATCATGTTTTATTCTAATTTTCACATAAAACCTTTTCAAATAGAGATACGAACCACGCACACAAACCAAGAAATATCAAGAAAAGGTAACGGAGGTCTCGAAACACGAATTTAAGGGCCAACACTTAAAATGACCTAGCAGGTCATCACATTCTCCACCTCTAAAACAAACTTTCATCTTCAGACGGACATATAAAGGTACCTGGACTAGTGAAATGGTGTGGGTATCTACTCTGCATGTCCTAACAGACTCCCACATAGCTACCTCGATATGCTCACCTCTCTAATGCACTCTATCTGAAGGATAACTCTTAGATCTCAACTTTCGGACCTGCTGAGCTAGGATGGCCACCGGCTCCTCCTCACAAGTCAAATCCTTGTCCAATTGGATTGAGCAGAAATCTTATACATGAGACGGATCATCGTGATACCTCCAGAGCATGGAAACATGAAATACTGGGTGAACTGCTGATAAGCTATGGGCAATGAAAATTTGTAGGCCACCTTACCAATTATCTCAGTAATCTCAAACGGTCCGATATAGCTAGGGCTCAACTTTCCCTTCTTCCCGAACCTCATCACATCCTTCCTGGGTGAAAGCTGGAGCAATACTCTCTCCCTAATCATGAATGCAACATCACGAACTCTCCGATCGGTGCAACTCTTTTACCTAGGTTGCGCCGTACGAAGTTAATCCCGAATCATCTTGATCTTTTCCAAGACATCCTGAACCAAATCGGTACCCAACAACCGAGCCCCTCACGACTCAAACCAACCAACTGGCGAATGACACCGCCTCCCAGATAGCCTCATAATGAGCCATCTGAATACTCTATTTGTAGCTATTGTTGTGGGAAAACTCCGTAAGAGGCATAAACTAATCCCAAGAACCCTTGAAATCCATAAAACAAGCACGAAGCATATCCGCCAATATCTTAATGGTGCGCTCGGACCGCATGCCCATCTGGAGGTTAAATTCCTTACTCAACTCAACTCGCGTGCCTAATTCACGCCATATGGCCCTACAATAATGTGATGTGAACTGCGTGCCCCAATCAAAAATAATGGACACCGGCACACCGTGCAGACGAACAATCTCGTGGATATAGATCTCAACCAACCGCTCCGAAGAATAGGTAACTGCAACCGGAATAATAATTCGCCGATTTGGTCAACCTATCTACAATCACCCATACAACATCAAATTTCTTCTGAGTCTATGGCACCCAACAACGAAATCCATGGTAACACGCTCCCACTTCCACTTAGGAATCTCAAAGCTCTAAAGCAAACCACAGGCCTCTAATGCTCGTACTTTACCTGCTGGTTCAAACACCGATCCACATGCGCAACTATATCTTTATTCATACTTATCCACCAATAATGCTGCTTCAAATCCTGATACATCTTAGCGGCATCCGGATGGATAGAATACCGCGAACTCTTGGCCTTCACAAGAATCAACTCACGAAGCCCATCCACATCGAGCATATAAATTCGACCCTGCATCTGTAACATCCTATCATACCCAATAGAAACCTTCTTGGGTCAGTGTGTTGCACCGTGTTCTTAAGGACAAGCAAATAAGGGTCGTCATAGTGACGTTCCCTGATGCGCTCATACAACATATATAATCTATTGCGTCACGCAACTTGATCCAGCCATATCATCATCTATAAATATCATAATTTGTGCTTGTTCCACAATTTCAATGCACTACCTTTCGATTTCCGTTGTGTCCTGCAACCTGCTCCCCAATTAATTCCAATCAACAACAGTAATTCGACAACCAAGATTTACAAGAATTTCACATAAAGAGAGTAAATTTATGAAGACATTAAGAACCACATAATAATCAAAGAATCTCTAAAAACTCGAATGTCTCAACCTTACCAACTTATCGGTAACTATCAATTATACAACCTATAGAAGTGAAACCACGTTATAGAAGGCAACAATATTACAAAACTATAAAGTAAGTAAGATATATGACAATTTAGATATGCAAGTAAAGCAAGTAGAGACAAGTAGAAGATAAGTATAGAGTCATGGAAGGGACAAACAACTTAATACAAGAATAACTAAATAACAAGAAACAATAATAGCATAGAAGTCAATAATGTTGTAGAAATTAAGGCATGAAACAAGATATATCATGAAATAACAAAAATATGAAAGCAAATATCATGACGGTGTATATACACTCGTCACCTCGCATATACGTTGTTTTCCACATAATTCACATAACACGCAGTTCAACGTTTCCTAATTCCCTAAAATCAATGTTAGGCCCAACACTTACCTCACTCCGCAATTTAAGCAATCAATCAACCACGTCCTTGCCTATTGAACAAGCCTCCAAACCAACCAAATCTATCAAATTATCGACTAGATGATTCAAAAGAAGCTTTAGAAATTACCCATAAATTAAGGAGGTTCAATTTTGATCATTTCTTAAAAAGTCAACAAAAATCAACCCCAGGCCCGCTTGGTCAAAACAAGAGGTTCAGACCAAAACCAGATTACCCACTCATCCCCTGAGCACAGTTATGTGATATTTTTCGAAATTCGACCTCAATTTGAGGTCTAAATCTCAATTTAGCAAAATTCCCCAATCCTACCCAAATCCCTAATTTCTACCATGAAAATCCTAAATTTGATGTTAAAAATCATGAAATGTAATGGGTAATTGAAAAGAGATAGATTAAAGTCACTTACCAATGAATTAGTAAGAAACGTCTCTTGGAAAGTCCCTTTTTACAGTGATTAGGATTGAGAAATGGAGTGAAATGAGTTAAGTCCCATTTTACCATCTTTTACCCAGGTGCGGGTGTGGCAATTGCGAAGTCAGGTTCGCAATTGCGAACATCACAAATGCGAGATGGGGGTCGCTAATGCGAACATGCACAGAAAAATATAAGTCACAAATGCAACAAAAAGATCGCAATTGTGAAGACACAATCCTCGCAAATGCGACTCTGAGATCGCAAATGAGACCTCCGATAGTTTGCATATGCGATCATGTTGTCACGACAAAATTCCTGCTATAGGTCGTGATGACACCCAACGTCGCTGTTAGGCAAGCCAAAGGTGAACTATCATCTGAATTATTCATTTTATTGCTTTTGAAATCATTAGATTTTATTAAATAAAAAAAATATATGCATTGAAAATCATGGGTACATACATTATTAGTAAGATATAAAAATAAAAGGTGACATAAACATCTACATGAATATCCCAAAATCCGGTATTACAAATGCATGACATCTACTAAAAAGTACAACACTAATACAACATTGTCTAGAATGTAAAATAGATAGAGTAACATAAATGAATATGATGGAGACCGCGTGTGCTACGGGTCATAACATGGGATGCCGCTCACCGTAATGTTATCTCAATAGTTGGGCCCTTTCGCCCAAATAACCACCATAAATATACATGCACAATAAAGGCAGAAGTGTAATATGAGTACATAAATCAACGCGTATCCAGTACGTATATAGCCTAACCCCTGGAATTATTGATGAGGGGTAAAATCGACACTTGCTAGTGGTCCAATGAATCAATATATTAAATTATAAATGAATAAGAACCACAACAATAATAATAAGGTAAGAATTGTAACCAGCAAAAATCCTTCAACGTTATGACAATATAAATTTCTCAAATCTCATATGTCTCAACATATACGAAATAACAAGACCTTATCTCAAACAAATAAGGAATACCATATAAATGCTAGGTCTCAATCAAAGGAATTCTCATGAATATTCGGACTCCTAGTGATATCGCGCACAAGTTATGCTGAGGTCATATGGCCCGATCCAGAATAGTGTGTACACTACCGAGGGTCAACCAGTGCGAACCATAGATGCATCTCAATATACTACTGAGGTGTTGGGCCCGATCCACAGGAAGAAAAGAAATTTATCAAATTGTGGTCCACGTGTTTGCAATACAATAACAGGAGCATAAAGTAAATATTACTTTTACCAGCAATCAAATATCTCGCCAGGCAACTCAAGGTAATGAAGCTCGGCCTAACATAATCTCAAATTAAATACAAGTAATTAAACTAACAAATTGAATACAAATATTACAATATTTCATGATAAAGTCCTAAGTCTACCCGGACATAAACATGATGTTAGCTACGTATAGACTCTCGTCATCTCGTGCATACATATCATCCACAATTAGTAGCACATAATAATTTAATACCTACAGGATACTTTCCCCCTCGAAATTCGATAACCGGCTCCAACGCCTTTTTAATACCTCAAACTGATGCCAAATGATCTGAAACTAATCAAACAACGTGCAAACCAATCAAAATATACTCCAATACTCGTAATTTAATAATTAGAAACAAATTCCTAATTCCTCAAGAAAAGTCAACAAAGTCAACCCCCAAGCTCACGCATGCGGATTTTAAAAATTATCAAAAATAAATATTACCCATAACTTACATAGTATATATCCATAAAATCATCCAATTTGTCCATGAATTGACCCTCAAATGAAGGATTTGCCATTTCATAACTTCGGGGCTCAAAACACCAATTTCTACAATATAAAAAATGGATAAAAATGATACAAACGAAAATACCCCCTTATTGGTACGAGAACAACACTGCAAAAATCACCTCAAATGGAGCTTTAGAACTCAAGATATGCTCAAAATACTAAAATGCTCTTTCACTGTCCAGGTGAACTTTGTTCTTCACCTTCGCTAGACACCTTCGCGTTCACGAAGAGAAATTTTTCGCGTTGACCAGTCAACCTATAAATCCTTCTTCGCGTTTGCATAACCTCTCTCGCATTTGCAAAGAACAAAGATTCGCACCAGAAACCAGCAATCGTTCCGGTCACAGAAATGGGCATAATTCTCTCATACGACCTCGGAATTCGATAATTCTTGTTTTTATGGCTCCATAATTACGATACGAATCTAATTGTTCAATATAAAAATGAAAGGTAGTTTACTCAATATAGTGCCCTTTATACCCAAGTAAATAACGTCGAAACATCACATAAGAGGGCGAACAACCCAAACATATCTGAAACACACCCGAGGCTCCATGGGACCCCGTTCGAACACACAAACCAGTCCCAAAACATAATAGGAACCTACTCGTGGGATAAAATCACACCAAAAAAAATCAAAATCATGAATTGTATATTAATTGAAGCCTAATGAACTAATTAGCTTTTAAGCTTCTAAAACTCATGCTGAGCCGTACTAAATCAACCCGGAATGAGCTCATATTTTGCATGCAAGACCCAAATGACACGATGGACCTATACTAATTCCTAGAATCATAATCCAGATTCGATATCAGAAAATTCAACTCTCGGTCAAACTTATCAACCTTATAAACCTTCAATCTTCTAACTTTTTCCAAAAAGATCGATCGGGTCGTTATATTCTCCCCTACTTAAGCATACGTTCGTCCTCGAACATGCCAAAAACTTTTCCAGAGCTGCCCAAAATCATTGAATAAATCCTCATGCACTTGTCTGCGCCACCACAATCCATATGAGCACATTAGTTCAACCCCAAATGAATATTCTTCCTACTACTTAGCTCACGAGCAGTAAAACCTAATTCCAACATCAGGAATTCTCTACAAGGTGCGATTCCAACATTTGTGCATCATACTAATCTCAACAAGTTGTACCAAAACATGATCATATCCCCCATGTCGTAATCACACAATGTACCACATAATTCATTTTCCCATAGTACGATCCTCCAACCACAATAGCTGCAAATTGACTAGCTCGATGCCCGTAATGTACCTCTTAACACATACAAGCCCTGTTCCAACCCTCGCAATACTGCAAGGGTGAAAGATATGTGTAGAAACTCATAATCTTCCGCCAAATCAATAACTCATGGAGTCTCTCCGCTTGGCGAGAGTCATTGCCTCATTCTGTACTGATTAGTCACATTTTTCCTCTAATATACATTATATAAATCTGATTGCACTAATTTTGGTCCAACAATCATGTCCACCCAGTACATGCTGCTCGGACAGTAAGCCATCTCAAACACTGTCTAATATCTCATACGACATCGTCAATGCATCAAAAGCCACAACTCGAATATGACTAATAAGGAATAACAAACCAGAATACAAGACTATCCGGCCCGTGCAACAAAAAAAAAACCAAACGAATTATATGAACCTTTCTCAGAGATGAAAAACAAAACACGCAAAATAAGTATAAGGAACCGTACTCGACATCTCACTATTGCGCCATGCAACCCAATCTAAACATCATACCTGTGGTGGTGTGCCACCCGATCAACACATAATAATAAATGAGGAAATAATCATTGAGCAAAAATGCTCATCCCCATGAAATGACAGAATATCGACGACAAGCACGCCAAATGCATAAACACAAACCTGGGGAGGCAGATAGTGCCATCCACTACCAAATGCCAAGAATGACTAAGGTTCAATAAACGACCTGCATATCTAGAGCCATTTCGATCACATACCACAAGCTACATAGGATCTCAACACACATGTGAATAATCAAGTCGTCTCACAACCCACATATCATAAATAGTAGCACCGAAAATAGGTGAAGGCAGGAATATTATCCACAACACCCGAGGATCCATCCATAAGCAATACTATGCCGAATAAGCATATATGATCTAGTATAGAATATACATCCACATTAGACCTACCCACGGACCTCAAAGCCAATTATGATTATCTCCAAGTGGGTCTATAACCTCCCAAAGATCCACAATGACTCTATCCATGACACATAAGATCAATCGTCAAATCAGGAACAAACTTCCACAGGCCATAACCAAATAAATAGAGTGTCTCTCAGACAGAAAATTTTCCATCAGCAACAGTACTAGAATCTCCATACTTGATTCAATCTCTATCACATAAATGGCTGACACGTCACACTTATACCATCATCCCGCGGGAGATACTCCCACGACCTACCGCACCAGGTAGCAAAACCAGCACATTCATGTCTACCAACCATACTATTACTTTAATGCAAATCAAGAATCCATATATCAACAAACAATGCCTCTTCCACAGAACACCATTCTTAGGTTACACAAAAATAATGCCAACATACTCTGAATCTCTAAAATCTCTCCCCAGCTCTTCTGAGCTCGCGACATTCCTTTCAAAAGTGGATCGTACCCTTGATCCTCAAATTCCAATTCCATACAGCTCACTGCAGCTATCATGCTTCTACGCAAGAGTATAAGAAATTCATCATAACTCCTGAACCACCAGTAGAATAAACATTTCATTGTGTATAACCTTTCACTTAACTTATTTTAGAAGAAGAATCACGACACACAACTAACTTCCCATAGCCGTAAAAGACATAAAATTCAAGTCGTGTTCTAAACCGTCATAACTCTCCCGGGACCCATTTACACATAATCAAAACCATCAGAATCAAATACCTCCGAATCAATCAAATTATGAATGTTGTCAAGCCTGCACGTAAAACTTTGAAACACTTGCATTGCCTTACCACACCAAAGGAACTAATCATTTCCTTAACCATACCGATCCAAACCACTACTAGGCTGAACCAGCTTCTTCCGATTTCTTCTTGGCTTGCCTTCAGAATCAATACCTCTATTTAATCACATGATGATTCCCAATCAACACTCATCCTGAGTGACTCAAATCACGAGACTACTTCATTGTAATACCCATAAGCCTTATCATACCCTCATTATACAGTCTATAATAACTCCAACTGATACACCTGCGCTGATTAGATCTTCAACAAATCCGAAGTCGTTTCTCCTATTGTTCTAACACTGCATCATATACCCATTGATAACATAGAAATTCTCCAAGTACCTTTCACACTCTACTGCAGAACCTAATCCTTAGCCACAAAACGAACTTGAAAACCCTTAAGCACCACACCTAAAATCTTGAATCCACTAGAACCATTATTAAGAGCCACCCACTCTAGTCCAGTCTCGATTAATTAACCAAACCACTAGTTCTCCGTTAGAACATGAGCACCACAACGAATACATTCCCTTGTACATCACATCCATGAAATACCTTGCTCAAATTACCCCTGATGTTTCTTCCCTTAGTAATAACTAATCCACCAACGTAGCGATAACCTGAAACTGCAGAGATACATCAACACGTGACCCAATTATAGACAGTAGGCTCCCCTACATAGCTTTAAGCAACAATTACATAAATCTAAAACCCACAATGACTCCTCTTCCTCAGTTACCATGATCTCACACTATTTCTCAACCAAATTTCTTGTTGCACTAATCATAAGACACCTCGAATTACCAACCACAATCACACACCTGACCTCCTGATAGTCGTACTATATTCTTCAAGCATTCGGAGCTCACATCGGAGTACATGCATCCTATTGGATAGGAGGCATAAATCTTTATAGGAACTTCATCAAGAGTCATGCAAACCCTAACCTTCTCACAGGAGATAGCCCACCTATGTAACCTCATACCGACATCCTCCAATGGAATAGCCATAACCACGTCCATTATGAAATCAGATGATTCTTCTAGGTCCACACTCATCTGTCAGCTGCAAAAGTCCATTCACCTCATTAGCATCAATTGAAGGTCCAACAATACGTTCCAAAACTCGAAGTCATGTTACATTCCAAAATAATATTCAAGCTTATACATCCCTCTACGTTCCAAGCAAACTCTTCTCGTCACATTCAAATTTCCTAAGCAAACTACTCGATATCTGCTGCTCGTACTTGATCTGCTAACAACTCATTTACCGCGAGACATAACCCTCCATGTCCTTTATCATCCTTCGCTACTAAAATACTACCTCAAATCCTAATCCATCTATGTAGCATCCGAACTAATGAATTTCTACCAACTCTAAGCTTCCATAAAGATTATCTTTCTCGAGCCATAAACACTAGAAACACCGATTCGACCCTGAAGCTGCCACACACTGCCATCTCTAATACCCGCTTCTTAGGTTTCATTTCATAACACCTTCCCCCAAAGGCAAATCGATGAATACCATCACACCGACGAGCCTAAATGTGTTCAAACAAAGGTGACGACCACATCGCAAACAAGAAGTCCACCAAGTTCAAAAATATCCAATCACGCTACTCCATCAGCAAAAACCAGAACATCCATAGTTTGATTGCCTCTCCTCCGCTGGAATTAAATGCTGAATCTCTAAACCATGAACCGAAAAATCCTCCTCTTAGGACATTCACTACCGCAACACATAAATAATGTCACGACCCTAAATCTAAACCAATCATGATGGCGCCTATCGTGGGACTAGGCCAGCCAAATCCACACTCAAATCGTAATAATCTTTCATTTATATCATTACTAAACTGATAACCCATAAAGGTTTCGTGTAAATATTTTTAAAAACAGCTAAAGTTACACCAAATATTAAATACAATCCCGAGATCCCGGGGTCACTAGTCATGAGCATCTACAGAAAATATACAACTATGGAAAAATAAACACTATAATAGTAAGTAGGAGAGAGCAGAGCTGCGGATGCGTGCAGCTACCTTGCAAAAATCTCCTAGAAATCTCTGGAATAGATACACAGCTCACTCTGTCCTAGCACCTGGATCTGCACACAAGGTGCGGGGAGCAACATAATTTTCAAAACATTTAGTGTAAAAATGATAAAAATCATAAAAAGCAGAGTGAAAGTGGTAAAATCATAAGTAGCCCCTAGGGCAAAACATGTATCAGAAACTGCCCCTCGGGCGTAACATCACTCAGAAATCAGCCCCTCGGGCATAATTCACAGTCACTCATAATCAGCCCCTCGGGCAACCTCACAGTCATTCATACCTCCCAATCACTCGTCACTCGGCACCCAGCACTCGCACTCAGTAGGTACATGCGCTCACTGGGATGTGTACAGACTCCGGAGGGTCTCTTTCAGCCCAAGCTCCAATGTCAAGCCACCTCGTGGCATCTCATATCCTCACAATCAGGCCCTCGGCCTCACTCAGTCAGAAACTCTCAGTAAACCACTCGGGCTATCAGTAAAATGGGGTACTCGACCCAAAACATCATTTTATATCTCAAAATAGTGTAAATAAGGTTGAGTTTCGAAAACTGTTAAACATAATATGACTGAGTGTAAAGCATAAGTCAACACAGTGAGGAAATAACAGTAAAAGCCCCCAAGGGGTCTAAAACAACTCGGCACAAGGCCCCAAACATAGCTTACAACCCAAATATAACAATAGTCTTTAAACACGATTTAACATATGATTTAAAAGTAAATAGCAACTCAATAGTTGCCACGAGAAGGATTAAGTCCAAATCCAAATTAGTGCACTCCACGCACTCATCATCTAGCATGTGCGTCACTCCAAAAATTGTTAGAAAATACGAAGTCCGGGGTTTCATACCCTCATGACAAGATTTACAGATATTACTTACCCCAAATCGGCCCAAATACTAATCCGTGATAATCTTGCTTCTCGAATCGGCTCCCGAATCTAACCAAAACCATATTAATATCATCAATATACGCTAAAGGAACAAAGACCACTCGAATATTATCAAATTTAACCAAAATTCTCGAAATTGGCCAAACCCGGCCCCCGGGCCCACGTCTCGAAATTCTATAAAAATTGCATCACAAGAATCCTCATCCTTTCCCGAGTCTATACATACTAAAAATATCAAAATCGGACCACAAAAGCCCCTTCAATTACTCAATAAAAGTCCTAATTTTTCATGCCCTAACTTCCCCAAATTTTGGGTTTAAATCCAAACTAATTTCAAGTTTTATTACTAAGAAAACAACATAGAATCGGGTTATGAAGTCAAAAATCTTACCTCCAAACGTTCCCCTTTGAATCCCTCTTTGAATCTCTCTCAAGAGCCCTAATTTCGTCCAACAATGGTGAGAAGTGGGCTCAAACTCGCAGATGTGGCTTTTTAAAGAACACTCCCCAGGCCCCTCATTTAACCCTACACGATCGCGAAGCTTTTCCTTCCCAACTCACGCGATCGCGGCCCTTCCTACACGAACTCATAGCACAAATCCTTCCACTCCTCACCAGCTCACTCTCTTCTACACGAACACGATGTTGGCCACGCATTCACGTAGCACAACATCACAGCCAGACGCGATCGCGATCTGACCTCAGCGATCGTATAGAGAAAATTTCACCCCTGCCCAACTTAACCTACGCGATAGCAGACCCTTCTACTCGATCGCGAAGAACAAAAATGCCGGCAACAGAAACCAGCAAAACTGCCGCATAACCTCACCATGCACATACCCGAGGGTGATCCCACGTCACCCTATCCCATATAGGTCCAATAGCACAACACAGTTGAAATTTTGAAATCCAACCTAACCCATAAACCTTAGAACCAAATTCCCACTTCTGAAATGATTTAAAAGATCAAAACTCCACAACTATAAACCGAATAAGTCTGAACACGCTGAATCAAGCCATATACGTAACCCAATATGAAATCACATAATATACCGCATGACTCAAACACTCATAGCTATAACTCCTAATCACAATAGCTGCTCAAAATAACCCAATACCGGTAAATAACCTCTTATCAATCAAAGCCTCACTTTGACACTTTCATAAGGTGACGATGATGAAAGAAACACGTAGAAACTAGCAACCATTCGTCCGATCAATCAGACATGAAGCTCTCCCTTCTAAACAGCATTATAGTAGATTTCTATGCCGACTCCCGATATTTATCCTTCCAACTATGTTGTAGTCAATTCTGACAGTATTCATTCTAGGTCCAATGACCTGTTCTCATCTAACACGACCACTCTGATGACATGAAACATCAATACAAGTCAAAGCCATAGCTTGTGCAACTCGTTCACTTAATAGAAACATCCCAATGTAATCAAATTATATAAAAGATTCACACGAGAGGACCATCCCGCCATTAACAATTACCGTCACAACACCATTCTAAGAGCCTGACACTCATCAAAAAATCAAAACACACGAATCTGAAACCAAGGATCATACCTCCATATAACTCTGCTACAATGCATGATATCATGCAAACGCTGGGTCACATGAAATACTTCCAGCCACCTAGCAAAAAAATTAATAACCATGCGCAATTCGACATCAAGTACTCCAAGTGCATTGCCATAACCACGGGGAAACCAGACGATACCATGCTATACGAATCAGAAAGTACATAACCAATACGTCTCAATCCCGCAATACCCAATTACTTACCTTACTCAAATCTAGCTATAAAGCCCAATTAGAACTGCACCATGTGTGCATATAACCAATAATCACCACTCCTCGCAAAACGGAAGGGTAACTCATAGATCAGTCCAGAACAAGAATAAACTCAATGACAGTCAAATGGTACATCCCTCAAACAATAGCAATTCGGAGTCAACAATTCCGACCCGGTGCAGAACACACACCCATACTGGCCTACCAATAACCGTAAATCAACTCTGGTCACTCATAACATATAGATAACTCTCCACAGGTTCACAATGACTGAACCATTGCATTTACTAACATCTGACTAGCTTTGCTCGCATCCTCACGGTCCACAACCACAAAATAATCTGCTTATGAGAACTCTCGATCTCGAAGCCCATAAAGCGCACAAATTATCATATCTGATCCCAACTCCACCACTCTAATATATAACACATCCCTAATACTCAATCATTCCATGAGGGATACCCCTAAAATACTTCCGTGTCACCAAGCAACCTCGAATATCAGCACTCGATCAGACAAGAGAGCGTCACTATACCAAGGAAGAACCCTTAACTCCACACATGCCCTTTCCGAAATGCATACCCTCATCAAGCCACCCAATAGTGCCATCATCTACCTAGTCATCCGAAACTGCCAATGCTACCTAAGAATTTCCGATCTTCCTTCCAGAACTAAACAGTGACCTCACACATGCAAATATCACTCTACACAACATACCACATACACCATACCATCCTATGATAAACATGAGAAATTTATAATCCCTTCCGAACCACAAGCAACTACGCACCCAACTAGACAAGAACTTCCAATTTGATCCCATTTAGAAGCAAAATCACTATACATCTCCTGCACCTCACGCCAGTAGAAAATACGCATCTCTAACATTGGTAGAAACCATCAGGAATTATCTGAATCCCATTTGCACAACACCAAACCGTGAGGACTGAATCCTTCTAACTCAACCAAGCTATGTAGGCCACCAAAAATCCAAGAGCATTGCTAAGAAACACCTGTAAAGACTCGTTTCCTCATAAACAACCAAAGAATTAATCATATCCCTTACCATGCCGATCCGATCTACTACGAAGTTGTCCTATTTATCCAAGTTCCTTCTGACTTACCTACGTATTGGTACTTCTTTTTGCCATAATACCACAATTCTCAACCCAGACTCACCACACAAGACCCAAGCATAAAACCATACCGTCTGAGGCTCATAAGCCGCTGAATACTCTCTCAAATATCCCCAAAAGTACCACATTCAAAATACTTACCCCGAAGAGGCTTCCTGCGAATCTAAAGCCATTACCTTGACCTTCCTGATACTGATATATAGAATCCATGATAATGTAGAAATGCCACAAGTCTTTACACCTTCCATGTAAATCTCAGTTCTATCCCAAAACACACCTTGAAGATTCCCAATTACTATATTAACCTTGAATCCGTCAGAACCATTCTCGAGAGTCATCCACTCTACGCAAATCTCAATCACACTGATCAAGTAGACAAAACGACTTGGCCTCGTTGGCGCACTGACATACTAGGAAGTAATCCACGCACTGGAAGCAACAAGTAACCCCATACACTACACCCACTACACCTTTTACAAGTACCATTCAATCATTCCATAAAACCCATCCACCCATAGAGTACATTACAATCGGTATCAAAGAATTTCCATTACTCGAGTCATTCCCAGACTCCACATCTACACGTCATAACTGATCCACTAATATACCTCGAACAGAAACCAATACAACACATAATCGTGCAATCAACTTATCATTATCGGACTCCCCCACTTGGCTCAAAGGCATAGATCAAAACAAACAATAACTCATAATGACCATATGCTAACACCGCCGCCATATGTTAGTGAGATTCAGCTAAATCCTTCATAAGCTCATATATAACTCAACGCATTTAACATCCCAAATCATCTCCAACCTTGCATTCACCATTGCAAAAGCCGTGCCAATTCCCACAAGTGCTCTAAACTCAAATTGCAACATATATCAATTATTGGTAAAAGAGAACTTGCTACAAAACAACATATGGATCACACAACCTCAGAACACCTCGCGGGAAATAGCCCCGCCTTCTTAGCCTCAAACTGATACCTCTCTATACACTTCCGAAGATCATAGCTATTACGCAATCGCTTTACCCTCCTACATTAGAACAAACCAATGCCTACCCTCGAGACACCACAATAAGTGGTATAAGAACCTGAAGTTGATGGAAGAACTAACACTGGAGCTGTGGTCAAGGAAATTTTGAGCTTCTGCAAGCCCTCTCCACACTCGTCTGACCACCTGAATACCCTCACTGGACACCACGTTCCCCAAGAATGCTACTGAACTGAGCCGAAAATTCACACTTGGAGAACCTTGCATAAATCTTCTCCTCTATCATTCTCTATAATACCCTCCTCAAATGTTGGGTATGCTCCTTCTGACTACGTGAGTACGCCAGGTTGCCATCAATGAATATAATAATAAAGGAGTGCTAACACGGCTGAAATACACCATTAATCAAATACATGAACGCTGATGGGGCATTGGTCAACTCAAAAGACATCACCAAGAACTCATAACACAACAAAAAAATCCGCTTCACTCCACAACTAAACAACATAAGAGGTCTATCAATATACTCACAACTCGAAGCCATATGCCAACTCGAGACAGAAATCAAACACCCAATAGTTCTTTCCACATATCTAGCCAATATTTTTGTCACAATCAAACAATATGAACACATCTCACCCTCAAATCACATTCATCACATACATATCCAGACACAAAGTCCCCTCAACAAGGACACCAACGGACATATAAGTCCACAAATGCACGACTCACACAATCGAAATCATAGCACTCAAGCCACAGAATGAATCCGACCTTAATTCCTACAGACTGGCCCATTATCAACATGCTAAAATCACATCTTATACATGGAAGTCACAAGACATCCATGAACAGTTGATACCAAGCGCTCACGTGCGCATTCGAATACATGGAAGGAATTCAAGAGTTACGCTTTTGGCTGAATAAAATGGATTCGCACGACCAGAATTCAAGAATGTTAGATTTTCCTAAGGGTTCTGTAGCCTCTCAAAGATAAGTACAAACGTCTCTGTACCGATCCGCAAGACTCTACTAAACCTGCTTATGACCGATGAGTCCTATGTTACCTAACGCTCTGATACTAACTTGTCATGACCCCAAATCTAAACCAGTCGTGATGGAGCCTATCGTGGGACTAGGCCAGCCAGATCCACACTAAAATCGTAATAATCTTTCATTTATATCATTAGTAAACTGATAACCCATAAAGGTTTCGTGTAAACATTTTTAGAAACAGATAAAGCTACACCGAATATTAAATACAATCTCGAGATCCCGGAGTCACTGGTCATGACCATTTACAGAAAATATATAACCCTGGAAAAATAAACCCTATAATAGTAAGTATGAGAGAGCAAGGTTGTAGACGCGTGCAGCTACCTCGCAAAAATCTCCTAGAAATCTCTGGAATAGATACACAACTCACTCTTCCCTAGCACCTGGATCTGCACACAGAGTAATGTAAGTACGCCAACTCAGTGGTAATGAAAATAAATCAGGTCTGATCAGTAAGAAACACATAAAGTCAAATCATCATTTCACAATTAGCACAGCCTTTCTTTCCAATAGTGTATACGTTAAATCATCACACTTAAAAACCTATTTTTGGTAAAAATCATTCGGCAATATACTTGCCAACAGTTTCAACATAATTTTAAAGAAGTTTAGTGTAAAAATGATAAAAATCATAAAAAGCAGAGTGAAAGTTGTAAAATCATAAGTAACCCCTCGGGCGAAACATGTATCAGAAACTGCCCCTCGGGCATAACATCACTCAGAAATCAGCCCCTCGGGCATACCTCACAGTCACTCTTAATTAGCCCCTCGAGCAACCTCACAGTCACTCATACCTCCCAATCACTTGTCACTCGTCACTCGGCACTCGACACTCGCACACAGTAGGTACTTGCGCTCACTAGGGGTGTGTACAGACTCCGGAGGGGCTCCTTCAGCCCAAGCGCCAATATCAAGCCACCTCGTGGCATCTCATATCCTCACAATCATGCCCTCGGCCTCACTCAGTCAGAAACTCTCAGTAAGCCACTCGGCCTATCATTAAAACGGGGTACTCGACCAAAAATATCATTTTATATCTCAACATAGTGTAAATAAGGATGAGTTTCGAAAACAGTTAAACATAATATGATTGAATGTAAATCATAAGTCAACACAGTGAGGAAAGAGCAGTAAAAGCCCCCAAAGAGTCTAAAACAAGTCGACACAAGGCCCCAAACATGGCTTACAACCAAAATATAACAATAGTATTTAAACATGATTTAACATATGATTTAAAAGTAAATACGCAACTCAATAGTTGCCACGAGAAGGACCAAGTCCAAATCAAAATCAGTGCACGCCACACACTCGTCATCCGGCATGTGCGCCACTCCAAAAATAGTGAGAAAATACGAATTCCGAGGTTTCATACCCTCAGAACAAGATTTACAGTCATTACCTACCCTAAACCGGCCAAATACTAATACGTGATGCTGCCTCTCGAATCGTCTCTCGATTGCTCCGAATCTAACAAAAACCATATTAATATCATCAATATACGCTAAAGGAACAAAGCCCACTCGAATATTATCAAATTTAACCAAAATTCTCGAAATTGGTCAAATTCGGCCCCCAGGACCACATCTCGGAATTCTAAAAAAATCGCATCACAAGAATACTCATCCTTTCCCGAGTCTATACATACTAAGAACATCAAGATCGTACCATAATAGCCCCTTCAATTACTCAATAAAAGTCCCAATTACTCATGCCCTAACTTCCCCAAAGTTTGGGTTTAAATCCAACTAATTTCAAGTTTAATTACTAAGAAAAAAAACATAGAATCGAGTCATGAAGTCAAAAATCTTACCTCCAAACATTCCCCTTTGAATCCCTCTTTGAATCTCTCTCAAGAGCCCCAATTTCGTCCAACAATGGTGAGAAGTGGGCTCAAACTCGCAGATGTGGCTTTTTAAAGCACACTGCCCAGGCCCCTCGTTTAACCCTACGCGATCGCGCAGCTTTGCCTTCCCAACTCATGGGATAGCGTCCCTTCCCACGCGACCGCATAGCACAATCCTTCCACTCCTCACCAGCTCACTCTCCTCTACGCGAACGTGACCTTCGCCACGCGTTCGCGTAGCACAACATCACAGCCACATGCGATCGCGATCTGACTTCTCTAATCGCATAGAGAAAATTTCACCCCTGGCCAACTTAGCATATGCGATCGTGGACCCTTCTACACGATCGCGAAGAACCAAAATACCTGCAACAGAAACTAGCAAAACTGCTATCTCCAAAATCCAAAAATTGATCGGTTAACCACCCGAAACTCACCCGAGGCCCTTGGGACCTTAACCAAATATTCCTACACATCCCATAACCTTATTCAAACTTAGTCGAGCCCTCAAAACACCCAAAACAACACCAAAATACCCAAAATCACACCGGATTCCAGCCTATGAACTTCGAGATTTTTGACTTTCGCCAATGATGCCGAAACCAACCAAAACACATCTGAATGACCTGAAAATTTGCACACACGTCCAAAATGACACTACAAACCTGCTCAAACTTTCGGAATTCCATTTCGACCCCGATAGCTAATTTTCCACTGACGATCGAATATGCCAAAAACTTTATTTCGCCAATTCGAGCCTATTTCTACTCCGGACATCAAAACCATAATCCAGACACACTCCTGAGTCCCAAATCACCTAATGAAGCTATTCGAACCATAAAATCTACATTCTGAGGTTGTTTACCAATAAGTCAACTTCTGTTTGACATTTCCAACTATTGAACCAAGTTACGAGACTAGTGTCTCATTTCTCTCAAAAAAATTGCTCCGAACCTAAGCCAACCAATCTAACACAACATAATAAAGCTGAACCACATATAATGAAGCAGAAACGGGGGAAACGTGGATATTACTCTCTGAACGACCAACCGGGTCGCTACAAATAAGCACCCTAAAATACAGACCAACATTGTACGGTCACAATGTATGAACATCACAATATTGTGCATAGCCTTGAAAACATTAGAAACTCTAACACTAGGCTAAAATGACATAACATCCCACCACATGGCGACGATATAGTCCTCCCGAATATGCCGGGAAAATTGTCATGCACCACATCTGCAAGACCACTACAACACCTTGATTCCCAATTGATAACAAGCTCTTAACATCATATCAAAATGAGTAGGAACGCAATGAAGATAAAACATTCATTGAAATCAATCCGCACAACAAAGAATAAAGAAGGGAAGTACTCCTAATAACCATGTATCCTCTCAAAGATAAGTGCCTACGTCTCCATGTCGATCCTATTGACTTTACTAGACTTGCTCATGACTCGTAAGACCTAATTAAACCTAGCGCTCTGATACCAAGTGACACAACAACAAAAATGAGGTAAGAACTATAACTAGCAAAAATCTTCCAACATTGTGACAATATAAATTTCTCAAATCTCATATGCTATCTTAACAGATACAAAGTATAAAGTGTTATCTCAAGATGATAAGGAATATCATATAAATGCAAGGTCTCAATCAAGGGAAATCTCATGAATATTCAGACTCCTACTGATGTTGTGCACGAGTTATGCCGAGGTCATACGGCCCGATCCAGAATAGCGTGTACACTGCCAAAGGTCGACCGGCGTGAGCCATAGATACATCTCAAAAACTATATGAGGCGTTCGGCCCAATCCACAAGAAGAAGAGAAACATATTGAATTATGGGCTACGTTTGCTACACGAGAACATGAGCATAAAGTAAATATGACTTTTACCAGCAATCAAATATCTCGCCAGACAACTCAAGAACATAATCTCAAATTAAATCCAAGCAATTAAAATAACAAATTGAATTCAAATACTATAATATTTCATGATAAAGTCCTAAGTCTACCCGGACATAAACATGATGTTAGCTACGTTCGGACACTTGTCACATTGTGCGTTTGTAGCACCCACAGATAGTAGCACAGAATAATTTAATACCTACAGGGTAGTTTCTCCATCACAAGGTTAGACATGAGACTTACCTCGCTCCGAAAACCATTAACCGGCTCCAACGCCTTTCTAACACCTCAAACAGAAGACAAACGATATGAAACTAATCAAAAAACGTGCAAACCAAATAAAATATACTCCAGTACTCGTAATTGAATAAATAGAAATAAACTCCCAACTACTTAACAAAAGTCAACAAAGTCAAGCCTAGGGCCCACACGTTCGAACCCCAAATTATCGAAAATAAATATTACCCATAACTTATATGGTATATATCCAGAAAATATCCAATTCCATCCATGAATTGACCCTCAAATCAATGATTTACCATTTAATAACTTTGGGGCTCAAACCCCGAATTTCTACAATCCAAACATGGATAAAAATGATAACTAATGAAACTAATAATGGGAAAACGTCAAAATAAAGATTTTGTATTTACCAACTTGTTGAGACGAGAACAACGTCATGAAAATTACCTCAAACGGAGCTCTATAATTCAAGATATGCTCAAAATACTAAAATGCTCGGTCTGCCCATTTAAAACATTGTCCATGTGAATTTTGTTCTTCGCCTTCGTGGGACGCCTTAGCGTTCGTGAAGAGAAATTTTTTTTGTTGATCAGTCAACCCAAAAATCCTTCTTTGCGTTCACGGAACCTCTCTCGCGTTCGCGAAGAACAAATATTTTTACCAAAAACCAACAATCTTTCCCGACACGAAAATGGGCATAACTCTCTCATATGACCTCAAAATTAGGTGATTCTTATTGCTATGACTCTTCAATTATGATACGGATCTAATTGATCGACTTAATCACAAATCAAAGGTCTTTTTATCAATACAGTAGCATTTATACCCAAAGAAACGATGCCAAAACATCAATTAAGAGCACGACACAACTCAAACACATCTGAAACACACTCGAGGCCCTCTGAGACCCTGTCTAATCAAACCAACCAGTACCAAAATCTAACACAAACCTACTCGAGGCTTTAAATCACACCAAAAAATATCAAAACCTTGAATCGCACATCAATTCAAGCCTAAAGAACTAATGAACTTTAAAACTTTTAAAACTCGTGTTGAACATACTATATCAACCCGGAATGACCTTAAATTTTACTTGCAAGTCCCAAATGACATAACTGACCTATACCAATTTCTGAAACTATAATCTGGATCTGATATAAACAAAGTCAACGTTCAGTCAAACCTATCAAATTAACCTACGGACCTCCAAATCCAAATTCGGTCATATGCCTAAGTTCAATCATCAATTGGACCTAACGCAACCGTCAAAACTCCGATTAGAGGTCGTTTATTCAAATGTCAGACCTTTGTCAACTCTTCCAACTTAGTGCTTTGGAATTGAGAATGATTCTTCCAAACCAATTCTGTTCTTCCCGAAAATCTAATTCGGCTACACCTGCAAGTCATAATACATGAAGTGAAGCTACTAAATGTCTCAAACCAACGAATGACATAATAGAGCTCAAAATGTCCGATTAGATTGTTACACATGTTCCTCACAAATGCGAGATTGCCCAGGCCAGCCCATGCTTGCATATGCGAGATATTGTTCGCAAATCGATGCACAGAATTACAAGACAAACCTTACAAATGCGAGATCTACAACACAACACCAGCAACAGAAGTGCACCAGCTATCTTCACACTCACTAAACGCTTCTGAAACATGTTCGAAACTAACCCGAGCCCCTCGGGCTCCAAATCAAACATGCACACAAGTGTAATAATATCATACAAAATTGCTCGCGTAATCAAATCACCAAAATAACATCTAAATCTACAAATCAATCCTCAAAACAAATGAAATTTCAAAGTAAAACTCAAGAACACTAGAATCACATCTAAGCGTCTGAATCATGTCAAATCAAATTCCTAATTGCACCAAATTCTGCAAGCAAGTATCAAATAAGGGTACAGACCTATTCCAAGTTTCAACATCAAAATTTGAACCGCTTCGCTATGAAGTCAACTCACGGTCAAACTTAAGAAATTTTAAAACTTTCAAAGTACTAATTTCGACACAGTGAGTTAAATCAATATAGGAACCTCCAATTTTAATTCTGGGCATACATCCAAGTCGAAAATCATGGTACGGACCTGCCGGAATCGTTAAAAACCCGATCCCATGTCATTTTCATAAATTATTGATCGTGGTCAATTCAAGTTATTTTTAAAGTCAAAAATTATATTTTCTTCAAATTTTTACATAAATCTTTGCGAATAGTAACACAAACCACACACGCAAATCACGAAACATCAAACAAATCTAACGGAGGTCTCAAAATACGGAATTAAGGATTAATACTCAAAATGACCTATCAGATCATTATAAAAATGAGTCTCAACTATTATTCTAATTTTATGACTCATATTTAAATTCAAGCTTCAATTCAATTATTATTAGCTTGATTTTTTATCTCCAAAAGCTCACCCACCAAAATATGGAAAAGACAAAGAAGTGGAAAGAAGAAAAACAATACAAAAAAAAATGATTCAAATATGATATTGCTAAATCACTTTGAAATAGGTGGAGAAAAATAATAACCCAAATGTCCAAAATTTGTCACTCAGATTTGAGTTTCCAAAATGAGAACTTCAAAGACTGAGTTTAGGGGGGAGAAAAGCTATCACTAAGAAGAGAAAAAAGACCATGGTAATGAATTGGATAAAAACAAAATGAAGTAAGAGAAAAAAATTCAGTAGAATAATAAAGGTGAGAAAATAAGTTTGATGGGGGGAGTACCTCTACCTTTTCGAAGCAGTGCGGGTAATTTGACAATTTGAGAGCATCACAGGTCATTATTTTTTTCTGTTGTGGAATTTATCTCCTTTACCCTTGATCTAAATTGTATCAATATGCAAATTACTATTGGGCCTAAACTAAAATAAAACAGGGGAATTTGGCGAACAAAATATTGTATGACATATCCTCTAATGGGGTTGGTCTTGACGGAATATCCTTATTTTTTACCGTATGAGCGAAATGTCCTTTTTTCACTTGAACACCAGTCTTTCAATATTTAAATCTTGAAATTCTTGTTTGGTGGTGGAAATTAGAAGGTTAATGATTCATTTTTGTCAAAATATTTTACATGTTGATAATTTATGGTTAAATTTTTAGTTCAAACACCGATTTAGTGCTTTACTGCAAAATAAAACCAAAGCTCCATTGTTGGACCTTAAAAAGTGTTGGAGAAGACAAAGAGAGTCTTTTTAATTTGGTATTATTTGACTAAATTAGTGATTATTTGTGTAGGTATTTGAAAGATTTGTTTCAAATTTGGCAACATTTGGAGCAGATTTGAGGTGGTTTGACCGAAATCAAAGTTGTAAATTCGAAGAACACTTTGTTAAAGTAACACAAATTAATTATGCTAATAGGGTAGACTTCGATAAACAACTTAACAAATAGATAGAGTAAATATAGTATAAACTCTACCAATCCGACAGAGAAATACCTGAAAAGAAAAATTTTGCCAACTTGATAGACTTTGATGAACAACTTAACAAATAGATAGAGTAAATATAGCATAAAATCTAAAAATCCGGTAGAGAAACAGTAAATAACAATAATTGAATGCAGATCCAGGGGCTTTTTTTAAATACCGTTAACTTTTGGGACATTCGACTAAGACCAACCTCTTGCGAGAGGGTCATTCCTGCCAATTAACCTTTGGTGCATGTATCAACTCGGCCTACTAATTTTCTAGTATTAACTTTTTTTATTTATAAGCATCAGATAGGTAAATTAGTCCACACTTCTACTTTATCTTTTTTAAAAATAGCAACAAATATTTTATAATAACAAAGGCAGCCAAATCGTTCAATATTTTCCCCAAATTCTGTGCCATTTTCTGTTTCGATGACCTCTACAATCTTGTTTAATTGTGTTTGCATAAAGCTCAAAAAATAGTGAAAGATCACACATACACCAAACTTCAGTTTTAATATATAAATGTGATGACCTGATAGGTCATTTTGAGTTCTAGCCCTTATTTTCGTGTTTCGCCCTTGATTAGCTCCTTTTAGTGTTTCTGAATTAACGTGTACAGTCTGTGTCATTTTCCAAAAAGATTTTATGTGAAAATGTTAAGAAAATATAAATTTTAGCTTAAAAAATAATTTGAGTTGAGTACGGTCAATATTTTGTGTAAACAATCTCGTATCATTATTTTGACGATCCTGGTGGATCCTTATCGTTATATTGGACTTGAGTGTATACCCCTAATTGAATTCGGAAGTCCCAGACTTGATTTGACGTGATTTGTTAAAAACTAGTAATTTGGTTGTTTAAACATTTCTGAAGTTTGACCATAGATTGACTTTATGGCTACCAGGTTTGAATTTCGGTTTCGGGACTTGGTATAGGTTTATTTTACTATTTATAACTTGTCTGCAATTTTTGGTACAAAACGGAGTTGATTTGATATGCTTCAGACGCTCGATTGTGAATTTGAAAATTCTCGAGTTTCATTGAAAATTTCATGCATTTTGATGTTTGATTTGTGGCTCTAGGTATTATTTTGACGTTTTGATCATGCGCATGAGTTCGTATGATGTTATTACACTTGTGTACATAATTGGTTTGGATCCTAACGGGCTCGGGTGAGTTTTGAATAGGCATAAAATCTACAAATCCGGTAGAAAAACAGTAAATAACAATAATTGAATGCAGATCCAAGGGCTTTTTTTAAATACCGTTAACTTTTGAGACATTCGACTAAGACTAACCTCTTGCGAGAGGGTCATTCCTGCCAATTACCCTTTGGCGCATGTATCAACTCGACCTACTAATTAGCTAGTATTAACTTTTTTTATTTATAAGCATCAGATAGGTAAATTAATCCACACTTCTCCTTTATGTTTTTAAAAATAGCAACAAATATTTTGTCATAACAAATGCAGCCAAATCGTTCAATATTTTCTCCCAAATTCTGTGCCATTTTCTGTTTCGATGACCTCTACAATCTTGTTGAATTATGTTTACATAAAGCTCAAAAAATAGTGAAAGATCACACATACATCAAACTTCAGTTTTAATATATAAATGTGATGACCTGATAAGTCATTTTGAGTTCTACCCCTTATTTTCGTGTTTCGAGACCTTGATTAGCTCGTTTTAGTGTTTCTCAATTAACGTGTAAAGTCTGTGTCATTTTCCAAAAATGTTTTATGTGAAAATTTTAGAAAATATAAATTTTAGCTTAAAAATAATTTGAGTTGGTGTTAACGATCCCGTATCATTATTTTGACGATCCTGATGGGTCCTTATCGTTATTTTAGACTTGGGTGTATGCCCCGAATTGAATTCGAAAGTCCCAGACTTGATTTGACGTGATTTGTTAAAAACTAGTAATTTGATTATTTAAACATTTCTGAAGTTTGACCATAGATCCACTTTATGGCTACCGGGTTTGAATTTCGGTTTCAGGACTTGGTATAGGTTTATTTTACTATTTATAACTTGTCTGCAAATTTTGGTAAAAAAATGGAGTTAATTTGATATGCTTCGGACGCTCGGTTGTGAATTTGAAAAGTCTCGAGTTTCTTTGAAAATTTCATGCATTTTGATGTTTGATTCGTGGCTCTAGGTATTATTTCAACGTTTTGATCATGCACATGAGTTCATATGATGTTATTACACTTGTGTGCACGTTTGGTGTGGATCCTAAGGGGCTCGGGTGAGTTTTGAATAGGCTACAAACAATTTGAACTTAGAAAAATCTGGTTTTTTGATTGTTACTGGTGTCTGGTGCAATGTGTTTTGGGTTGGGCCGAACGCGAGGGAACAACCACGAACTCGAAGTACGGGGAAGGGGGGAGGGCTTACCTGTTGCGAACACGACCGTCCACTAGCGAACGCGTAGGGTTATGGGGTCTCGGAGGGGATTTGTCTGACGTTTACGAGAAGGAGATCCTAGTCTTGTGAATGTGAAGGCCAACAGAAAGAGGCCATCGCAAACGCGTGCAACATCTCGTGAACGCGAATGCCAGTTGGGCCTTTGTGCTTTGCCATCACGTCAGGTCCTTCGCAAACGCGAAAGAAACCTAACGCCAGTGATTTAAAACAGTCCATAATCGGGATTTATCCCATTTCTCACCATTTACAAGTTTGAGCTCAACCTAGAGGCGATTTTGAAGAGGTTTTTATCTCAACTTCATAGGTTAGAAGATTTTAACTTTTTTCCTAACATTTCCATAAACATCCATTGATTAGGGATTTAGATAGATATTGGAAATTGAGATTTAGACCACAAATTGAGGTCGGATATTGAAACTAAACACATAACCTGGCTAGTGGGTGAATGGTCCGAATCTTAGGTTTTACCAAGCGGACACTTTTTTCACAATCATTAAAGATTGAATCTTTTTCACTCGTGGGTAGTTTCTAAAGCTTATTTAGAATTATTTGAACTGTATTTGGTTATATTTGATTGGTTTGGAGGCTAATTCTAGAAGAAAAGTCGCGGTTGAGCATTGAGGTAAGTGTTGTGGTTAACCTTGACTTCAGGGATTAGGACTTGTTGGTCTATTTGCTACGTGTTTTATGTATGGGGACTACGTATATGTGAGGTTATGAGTACCTATGTGTTGTCATTAGGTTTAAGCAAGCGGGTGGAAATTGTTTCTTTATATTATATTATTTCGTTAATTATGTTATCCATGCTTAGGTTAGATTATTACTTCTTTATTTATTCGTTTCGGATTTATTGTTTATTTTAAAGATGTTGAAAATTTTGGAAGTTGAACTTTGATATCATGGCACCATATTTGAAGTGAAATTATTTCCCACCTTCTTTGATTTCCTGTTTGGTGATTTACTTGGTTATTTTATTTCTTAATTCGGAAGATGTAATTTCATGACTTTGTGCTTGCCGTTTATATGCTATTCTCCCCTTTCGCATGTCCCCTACCAGTTAGTATTTTATCATTTTTATTTTGCTGCTCTATATACACTTGTATAGGTTTATTTATGTAGGTGTCTGTTCATATCCTCCTCACTACCTCGTCGAACTTAGGCGCGACACTTACGGAGTACATTGGGTCGGTTGTACTTATACTACAATTCTGTACTTCTTGTGTAGATACTGGTATTTGTCCCAGTGGTTCTTGAGGTGTGTCGTTTTAGATCACTTTCATACAGAGAGTCAAGGTAGATCTACTGGCGTTCGCAGACCTTGAAGTCCCCTTCCATTTCGTACTTTACTTTTTATCTCTTTCCAACAGTTGTATTTATTTCAGACTATGTTTTTAGACATCTAGTTACTTGTGGACTCGTGACTCCTGATTTCTGGGAGTAGTTGTTATCACATAATTTATATTACCACTTTGTTAGATTTTGCATTTATTTCTCGTTGAATATCACTATTGTGTTTTTAGCTATTAATATTTATTAATTTCTTATTTCACGTCGGCTTGCCTAACAAGTGGATGTTAGGCGGCATCACGACATCGAGGTTGGGATTTCGAGTCGTGAAAAATTGGTATCAGCGTACTAGGTTGCTTAGGTCTTACGAGTCATGATAAAGCCTAGTAGAGCCTGGAGGATCGGTATGGAGAATTTGTACTTATCTTCTAGAGGCTATGGATTTTTAGGAAAATTTGACTTCTTTCTTTCCCTATCGTGCGATTTTATTCTATCATTAATGTTTGAATCATTCCAATTTTATTCTCTCACAGATAGTAAGAACACGCACAACATCTATAGCCGGACAAGAGCAGGAGACTTTTGTTGCAGCCACTACCAGGGGTAGAGGCTGAGGCCAAGGTAGAGCCAGACGCAGATCTCAACCTAAAGCTCGAGCAACAGCACCCACAGTTGAGCCTCAGAGGAGATCCCAGCTCACAATGTACCAGTCGGACCCGCGCAGGTCCCGGAGGGATTTATAGCCACTCTCATGCTTTAGGACGCTCTAGTTTATTTATTGTGCCTCATGGAGAGTGTGGCCCAGGCTGGTGCATTTCCGGTGGCACCAGCCGTCTCTCAGGCTGGGAGAGGACCATAGAGTTACCCTAATCACACTCCGGAGAAGTTGGCTCCCACATACCAGACTCTAGCAGTCCAGCTAGCAGGGGTAGTTCAGCCGGTTATTCCTGCATAGACCGGGGAGAGGCTCGTGATGTCTTATGAGGGATTGATCAGATTGGACAAGTATCACAAAACACTTCCCTTTTCACTTCAGTGGTGCACCTTATGTGCAATCACATGATTACTTGGACAATATCCACGAGGTATTGTACAACATGGGTATTGTTGAGACTAATGGGGTTGACTTTGCAGTATTCCTAATGACTGGTCTTCCAAGAGATGGTGGCAGGATTATGTGCTGACCAGAGAAGCTGGTTAAGCTTCACTTACCTCGGATCAGTTTTCGCAGCTATTTCTTGAGAGCTTTATTCCTTTCACTTTAAGAGAGGAGTACCGCAGGCAGTTTGAGCACTTTCAGTAGGGTATCCTGACTGCTACCCATTCTGAGACCTGATTTGTGGACCTAGCTCGCCATGCAAATATTTAATCCCCACTGAGAGGGAGAGAATGAGGAGATTTGTTGATGCGCTTACTTTCAGTATTAGGCTACACGTCAATGAGACCAGAGATGATACTTCTTTCAAAATGGCCGTATAAATTGCTACACGGATCGAGATGGTTGGTGGTCAGGAGAGGGTGGAGGTATCTCATTAGAGGCCTCATAATTTTGGTGCTCTTAGTGGTGCCTCATCTGGAGGTAGGGGTACATTTGGTAGAGGCCATCCTCCCATACCGTTTCAGTAAGCTCTTTAGGCACCCCATGGTGTTTCGGGTAGTCGTGGTCCTTATGTATCTCATCATGAGCAGCTAGCCTGCAGTGCAACATCAGCTCCTATTAATGCACCTCCGACCCAGAGTTATCAGGGTGGTTATCCAGACCGACAGGGGCAGTTCCAGGGTCAGCAGTCACAGCAGCCGAGGGCTTGTTATACTTGTGGAGATTCGAGGCACCTTGTTAGTTATTACCCTAGGTCATAGGGCGAAATGCCACAACAGAGTTCTTGTGTCATGGTTCCGGCACTAGTTGCTTCACCGCCTGCTCAGCCAATTAGAGTCGAGGGTCAGGCTTCCAGAGGTGGAGGTCAGTCCATTAGAGATGGAGGTTAGGCTATTAAAGGTGGAGGTCAGCCAGCTAGAGGCCGTCGATAATACGGAGGTTAGAGTGGTGGGCCCCATCCCCATTTTTATGCATTACTAGCTACACTTGAGGCCGAGTCATTTGACTCCTTCATCTAAGGTATTGTTCCAGTTTGACATAGATAAGCTTCAATTCTATTTGATCGGGGCTCTAATTATTCTTACGTGTCATCCTATTTTTCTTCCTATATGGTTATGACTCGTGATTATTTGAGTTCTCATGTGTATGTGTCCACACCTCTAGGGGATTCTATTATTGTACATCATGCTTATTGGTCATTTGTGATTTCTACCAGGAGTCTTGAGACTACTGTAGATCTCCTACTTCCTGATATGGTGGACTTGATGTTATTTTGGGCATGGAATGGATGTCACCTTATCACGCAATAATGGACTTTCACACAAATATGGTGACCTTAGCCATGCTAAGATTTCCTGTATTAGAGTGGAAAGGAACTCCTGGCCATTGTACCAACATGGTTATTTCTTATGTGAAGGCTCGGCGTATGATCAAGAAATGATGTTTGCTATATTTGGCTTATATTTGATTCTAGTGTGAAGGTTCCTTCCATGGATTCAGTACCAGTTGTGCGTGAGTTTCCAGAGGTGATTCCTGTAGATCTGCTAGGGATGCCACCAGATAGAGATACCGACTTCTATATTGACTTGGCTCCCGGTACTCAGCCCAATTCTATTCCACTGATGGTAGGCTATAATGTTGTGTATTAGTCGCTTATTGCACTCTAATTTATTGCACTTTAATTGAGTTTGAGCTTTAATCGCTAGTATTTTTCACTAATTATGTGTTTTTTGCCTTGTAAGAGTAATTCTGAGCTATGTAGAGCTTATGCAATGAATTTGAGTGATTTGGATCTTTGATGTTTGAGTAAATTACCAATGGATTAAGTTGGGATCACGCTCGGGGGTTGAAAACCACACCGAGATATAAAAAAGTGAGGACAATTTCATACTCTGAGAAAACCCCAATGTCGCGGTGCATGGGGTGGTGTGTGGGGCGCCGCGTGTGTGCATTTTCCTGTTGCATGACAGATTTCAACTATCTGTATTTCCTTATTAATGCCCCGCATGGCGTGTCATCCCATGCGGCACGCCTGTACAGATTTTACAGAGTAATTGTCCTATTTCGTGCAAGAAAAGGTATTTCATCTGGGCCCGACCCTACATAGTATAAATACATAGGAAATCATTATTTTCTGGACATTTGACATATCTAATACCTAAGGAGGCTAAGGAGGAGTTGGAGACGCAAAAGCACAAGGAATTCATCCTTCAATCCTCACTGAAGGCACAAGTTTGGATCGTTTTATGTTTTTCTTTACTTTAAACATATTTGTGATGAATTGCTCCATATATATGGAGTAGTTCCCTTTGGGGTTTGATAGATTTTGTGTATTGATATTTTTTTATGGATTATAACTCTAGTTTTATGTATTAAATCGTTTTGGATGATTTAATTATTGTATCTCTATTCATATGTTCATGTAATCGAGAGAGTCATGACTTGTGATATCTTTGCATTATCTTGTTTGTTGAGTTCATTAATTCTTCTTAGTAATAAAAATAGGCTAGTTGATTCGTTGATGAAACCTAGTTAGGAGGATAATCGAAGGAGGTTCTCCTAAAGACCAATCAACAACGAATTCTTGAATATCTTCACCGAACTTAATTCAGTTCATCCTTTGAGGTGAGACTTAATCAAGGGAGGAGATTCTACTAAACGTTTGAACTAAATAATTGAGCTAATTCGAGAGACTCACTTGAACAGTAGAAGTGAATTATCTAGAGTTAGATCCCAAAGAGTTACTTGTATCTATCCTACCAACCCCTATTTTCTCCCACTGATAACCTTCTTTTCTTGCTTTTTGTTCGATTGTCATTAGTTAATTAGCTCTAGATTATTAGTTAATTTAAGTTTTTAATCACATAATTCTCAAGTGTTGATCATCTTAGATAGCAATCTAGCTACAAACTACGATAATACTATTTACATCCAATCCTTGTGGATACGATATTATATTATACTATATTCGACTAGCGAGCATATTTAAGTGTGTGTTTTGTGCTTGTCAAAATTTGGCATAGTTGTCGGGGATTGACAATCAATAGTGTTTGAAATAGTTGTAGTGCTAATTTAGGATTTTTTTTGTTTTACTTTATGTTATTTTCCCTTTTTACGGTTGGTATTCTTTGATTGTGCGCAGGTTGCAGGTATGAGTGGTGTGTGACTCGATATTGTAGGAAAGAATTGCTACCATTCAAACCAGAAATAGAAAAATAACTGCAACAACTGAGGAAGGAAAGAAATCTCCCTAAGAATATAGAGAAGGTTGGGCAATCCTGAACCAAAGAAAATATGGTTGAAGATGATTATAATATGGATTTGGCATCAAGAGAGGCAGCCCAATAACGAGAAAAAGTTGCACAATGATATTTAGCTTAAAGTACATATATTTATATATATGTGTATCACGTCATGTTTTACTCGTGTTTCATAGATTTCGGATGTAAAATGTGTTTATTTATATTAATTCAGGGTATTTTTATGTGTGGGAATCATCCGGAAGCAATTGGGGGTGAAAGGTGCGAGATTAGAGTCAAAATGGAGGAAGACGGGAAAAGTTGGATTTTCAGCGCCACAGGCAGCGCTCCACGCCATCTATGGCACCCTTGGCAGAAACTTCAACAAGCCAGCACCAGCACCAACGTGGGGCGCTGGGCTGGACGCTGTTGACGGGAAAGTTATCCAAGTTTACCCGGGATAAGGTTATTTCGACCCTAGACCTACCCAAGGCATATACATTCAAGACTAAGCTTATTTTTAGAGGAGAGACGCCACTTTGAAGAGAAATTACACACGGGAAACATTCGGAAGCGAAGAGATTTCAGTTTTTTTTCATCTTTTCTAAGTATTTTCAATTATCCAACACTTACGAATTTGTTTGATACTATCATGAGTGGCTGAAACCCATAGTTATGGGGTTGTGATTTAGAAATGAATATTGTTGTTTAACGTTGACTTAACCTTGATTATAATTCACCAATATATGGTTGTTTCTTCAATTCTGTGACTAATTGCTTAATTGTCTGGACAACAGTTAGAATCTGTTTACTATATATGTTATACTTGGGAAAGCCATGTTTAGATTAGAGAAGAATTGATGAGAGCACGATCTTAACTCTTAGGGAGGGCGGATTTGTGGTTAGGATGGGAATATACCTAGTCACTGTGCTTAGTTAAATATCGTAATCTTAATGCATTCTTAATAGATTGATTTCATAGGGATATAACCATTAATCTATTTTGAATGGGTGAGTAGTACTTCGAGATAAGGCTACAAGAGCAATTGTTCGATTAATTAGCAACCATGAGTGAATTGTATGAAAAGGGAGAGTTAACTAGGACACAATATGATTGGTGAATTGATCACAAACCTGTAATATTTTTCTCTACTGAATACATAACAACCATTTTGCTTCTTGATAATTTAGTTACTACTTTGAATTATTGTTTAGTATAATCACATTCTTGAACTTGAATTTGGCTCAACTGAATAACAATCTTGGTGAATTTAGTTGGTAGTTGATACAATTCTTTGTGGGTTCGACACTCGACTTATATTTTTATTACTTGTACGGCCACGTATACTTGCGTGTGCATTTGGGAGCAACACGTTTTGGCGCCATTGTCGGGGACTTGAATATTGACTACATTCTAGTTTTTGCTTTCATTGTTTATTTCATCAAATCTAATGTACTTGATTGTTGCTCTGATCTCAGGAACTTTAATTGAATGTGATGGGTCACAAGCTAGGACAAACTTCAAGGCTTTGACCCCGAACATGAGAGAACATTACATAGGGGGTTGAGGGAAGCAAGGGATACAAATAATCTTCAGGAACTCGTTCAATTTTTTGTGAACATGGAAGAGGAAAACACATGGTTGTTCAGGAGGTGGCGATGCCCAGCATTGCTAATGCCACCTCTAGCATTATGAAGCCTAGAATCACTAGGCACTTTAAGCTGAAACAGAGCATGATCCAGCTACTTCATGCGAATGGGCAGTTTATGAGTCTTCCACACGAGGATCCACAAAAACATATCCTAAATTTCTTGGACATTAGTGATACTTACATCACTAACGGGGTCACTCCAGACTATGTGAGGCTCCCACTTTTCCCGTTCTCTCTGTTGGGCAAAGAAAAGCGATGGCTGAAGGCAGAACCGGCTAATTCTATTACATCGTGGAATTATTTGGTAAGGAATTTTTGGCAAGATTCTTCCTTTCAAGAAAAACTACAATGATCCGAAGTGAGATATTCTCCTTCAATCAGAAAGCGGGGGAGTCCTTATACTTAGCTTGGGAGAGGTTGAAGGAGCTGCTCAGAGACGGTACTCATCACAATCAGACAAACGAAGTGTTAGCTCACACTTTCATAGAAGGGCTACATATTGAGACAAAGATTCTGGTAGATGGTGCAACTGAAGGTCAAGTTTTGGAGAAAAGCTTTGATGAGATATATGGATTATTGAATAAATTATCCAAAAGCAATCCGTATTGGCAAGGAGAGATAGGCAGACACACAGTGCAGGAATCTGTAGGATTTCTCGAGTTAGATGTCATCTCCGCATTATCAGCACAAATTTCCACATCGACCAACCAATTCAATCAGATGACCTTGGTTATTAAACAGTAACAAGCCCAACCAGTGCAACATGTTCAAATATTTTGTGCAGTTTGTGGAGAAGGTCACATGAGCAATCTATGTCCAGCAAATCCAGAGTCTGTATATTTTGTGAGTAATGAAAATTGAGGCCAGGCAAATCAGTATAGGGACACTTATAATCCTAACTGGAAAAACCACCCAAACATCTCTTGGAGTGGAAACCAAGGTACTCAAAATCAGTACAGGCCACAAGAACCTTGATGCGAGACTAAATTGCATAGTTTAACATGTGATATACCTCACATTTTATGCGCATTAATGATAAAATTACACTTGTTATGTGCTTAATGGAGTTTATTTTATGTGTAGGTGAATTGGAAACGGAAGCCGAGCTAAATGGGAGCATAAACGTCGAAAATACGCTCAAGAGTCGAAAAGGAGTGACCCGGGACTACCCTGGCGTTAGCCAGGCCTTAGCCTGCTAAAGCCAGCCCTACCCTGGCGTTAGCCAGGCCTTAGCCTGCTAACGCCAGCCCTGCCCTGGCGTTAGCCAGGCCTTAGCCTTCTAACGCCAGGGGTCCTTTGTCCGGTCAATTTCGATTTTTGAAGATTTTAAGTGTTTCCCGGTTGAAATAGAAGTCTCCTACACGTTTAGGGTTTATCCTAAACATATA